>JARHVA010006989.1:0-70000 GCA_037957365.1 Torreya grandis
TGTGTTAGTAATTAGTCCTTTTTTTATCCATAAGTGTGATTTAAGGATCCATTAGAGGAGACATAACATATTGGTGAATCACATCCTATAGTTTAGATTTAGTTTTCAAGTCTTGTATATCCTTTTTCTTTGAAAAATAAGTAGGAAATAGAGGTTTAAAACATAGATGATGCATCAAGGGAGCTAACCCAAAACCTAGAGACTCATGTCCCTCATTAGGCTACCCACTCATAGAGGTGAATCCATTATATCAATTAGATGAGGCAGGTTTGAAAATCCCTACCTCAAGGGTTTAATCTAGACTGATAATAGTTTCTATCACACCTAATGGGAATAGAATTTAATGATTTTGGAGAACTTACTCTCATCATTTGGTGACCTCAAGGAGTTTTAGACATTTTGGTGGTAGATTAACACTCAATTTTAATGCCAAAGTTCATCACAAGGTCTTTATCCAAGGGTAGGTAAATTGAATTTGTTGAATTATCTTTATATCTTGCTACAAGGAAGAGGTACCCTAGGTTTAATTTCTATCGACACCCTTTACTCATCTTAATCCTATTTAACATACCCCTACTACAACCCCTACATCTCCAATGGCTAGAACTACAAACTAGGTGTTTATACCCTTTAATGGTAGTATCCTATTGAACCTAAACTAATTTGATGATATTAATATTATTTCACTTAAAGTACTCCCATATTTATCAAGGGAGAAATCTACCACTCTTTTTAAACATATCAAAGACATTGTAAACCTTTGTTCAATACATAATGTGACTCAAAAAAATGTAGTACCTAGGTTGATAGCAACCTCCTTACAAGGAAAATAACTTAAATGGTATAGAGATATAACACCTACCTACATAAACACTTGTGATGAGTTTAGGGAGAATTTATGCAATAATTCTGAATATATAAGTGACCACTTATCCCTAGTAGAATAATTGACCCCAACCAAAATCAAAAGGGTTCCTCAGGAGTTTATAGTGGATATTAACTAAAGGTTTAAAAAAAACTTGGGATAGGATCCCAATAGTAGTTAAACCCACCCAAATTAAGACTTCTTATATTGTTTAAGATCCCTCAATTATGATGCCATAGTCATGATTCAGTCAGTGGGTGGGAACACATTACCTGATGCTTATGAAGTTGAAATAAGGGTAGAAAAATATGTTATTAAAGTATGCAAACTGACACCAAGGCCTATTATGCCTTTCTTTCCAAATATGTAGCCTCCTATACCTACCATTTCCCCCATACCTATCCCAACCAATAATGAGAAAGTAGATACTAGCTAGGTAGATAGGTTGGTCAAGCTTGAAGGGTTTCTCAAAGAATAAAACAACAAGGTAGTGGCCTTGGAGAAGTATAAACTTCCCCCCCCATAAACCATACCAATCTCATTGTCAACCTTAATAATTCAACAAACCTCCATACCAATATAATCCTTAAGGGCAAGGGAAGATCACTTATGCAAGGTCATACAACCATTTTAACCCCAACTCTACCAGTACTTATAGATCATTATTTCCCACTAAAAATATCTATGATTAATAAGGCCAAAGGTATTCACCTTAGGCACCACCTAATGAACCAAGTGTCAAATCAATTTAAGGTGCCAATCAATCTCCTCCTATACAACACAATTAAGGCCATCCTACACAACATAAAGAATTTTATCCTGTGGAAGATTGAGAAGTTCATTTTATGAATAAATATGAATTACCAAATAAAAAAAGAGTTGGTGGAGAGTAGACTTAGTCTGAGGCTAAATTTTTCATCTTTTAATAAGGAAAAATCCCTTTTGGACATTATGCATGTAATCAACTTGGAGGTGTAGCTAAAGTAGAAATTCCTATTACATCTAATACAAGGGATAAAATAAGGGTAGTGTGTGGTATTTTCCTTTTTGAGCAATGCATTTAATTTAACAATCCATGTATTCTAAGAAAAACACACAAAATACATCTACATTTGTTATGAAAAGAATAATTTTCATATATTTTAAATAGTTGGTCTAGGAGTATCATATTCAAGTAATAAAATTCACACCAAGGCCTATTATGCCATTTTTTTAATATATTCATCCTCCTACACCTACCATTACCCCCATAACTATTCCAACTAATAATGAGCAAGCATATACTAATCAAGCAGATAGGTTGGTAAAGCTTGAAGGGTTGCCAAAAGTGAAAAACAACAAGATAGTGGCCTTGGAGAGGTATAATCTCCCCACCCATCAACCCTAATAATATACCTACCAATATCCTTATCATCATTACCAATTTATAAAACCTCCATACCAAGCTAATCCTCAAAGGCAAGTGTAGATAACTCATGCAAGTCCATACAATAGCTTAAACTCCAATTATACCAATACTTCTAGAGAATTATTTCCCACTCATAATGACTATGTTTAAGAAGTTTAATGTTATTCACCTTTGGGACCACCTCATGAAGAAAGTGTCAAATTAATTGAAGGTGCTAATTAAGCTCCTCCTATACAACACAATCATATTCCTTCTACATAATACAAAGAAGTTCCTCTTGTGCAACATAAAGAAGTTCCTTTTATGACTCAATATAAATTTCCAAATCAAAAAGGAGTGGGTGATGATTATACTTAGTTTGATGCTATATTTTTCAAATTTAAACAAGGAGAAATCCCTTTTGGACATTATATAGTCAATCAGCTTAGAGGTGTAACTAAAGTAGACAACCCTATTATATTCAATACAAGGGTTAAAATAAGGGTAGTGAGTAGTGACTCAATGGTAAGGAGAGTATATACTTAAACTTATAAACCACTTTATAAGACTAATAATCATTATGCATCCCCTAAAGATCCATCATTCCAAAAGGGTCAAAATGAGAAGGGTCCATTCATACCCAATTTCACTCAAGCTCTAAGTAGTGTTGTTGCTTCTAAATTATAGATAGTGGTTGGTGGCCCTCACATCAACATTATAGACCAAATGAATAAGTATTATGTCACCATACCAATTTTGGACACATTTCTATTCCAAGGTAGAAAGACATTCTTCAATAAGAGTTGCCAAATCTCAAAACCTTAGATAAGCAAGCAGTGAAGGAAGGTGTAGTCTTAAGCAATACTAGTCAACTTAATGAACCCCAAAAAACCAAGATAAATAAACACCCTCCATTTTATATTTATATCATAATAGAGGATTTACCAGTACATAATTATATGATAGATAGTTTGGAAAGTACATATGTTATGAAAAAATCAATATCATATAAATTAGGATTAAAATATGAGCCTAATTCTTAGGGAGTCTTATAACTAGATGGGTCTCCTACCAAAAGATTAATTATATTTAAGGACCTAAAACTTATGATAACTTATTTCCCCAATTTCACCATATCCCAAGATGTTTTTTTGGTTGATCTACCCCTTCATTTTCCATGTGCTTATCTAGGGACATCACCACCAATAGAGGAGACTACCTATCATTAAACTATTCTTTTATAGTCTTTAGAACTAGGTATGGGACCATAGTCACCATTTGGTCTAAAACCATCTCTATATTTCATTTTTATAACTACATTCCTAACCAATAAAATTTCAATTGCACTATTACTGATGAGGATGAACACCCTAATGATCAAGAGACATTTGTGCCACTTCAAGGCATATCACTCCTACTCCTTGATGAGTGGGGGGAAAATAAGCATAGTTATGATCCTTATAAGGGTATTGAGGAAGTATGCATATGTATATATTTTATGCATGAGGATGAGGAAGTCATACCATCCCTTACCAATCCAAATCCAAAACAATGATAGAGTATGGATACTATTTTTTGATAGATCTAAGTGTAAGAATGAAGAGGAGTAGGTGTAAAGTTTGTTTCTTCATCTAAATAAAAGTAATTTTATATCATAAGTTTTTATTTCAACTTCACATCTAATAAAATATAGTATGAGGCCCTCATTAATGGGTTAAAATGGGTAAATAAAAGAGGTGTGAAGCTACAATAGGCTATGAGAGATATTGAACTAGTAGTCCACCAAATGAGATGGAAGAATACAATGAAGAATCCACTATTAAAGTCATATAAGCATAGAGTTTGGGGACCTCTTATAATACTTAGAAGACTTTAACATGCATTAAATGTCAAGAGGATAGAACCAACATGTAGACAAGCTGGTAGCTATGGGGGCACAATATGACATCCTAAGTGAAGTCAAGTACCCAAAGAATTAGTCATAAATTAAGGTGGTATGTAGACCATTAGTACTTGATAATGGAGTTATCTAGAATGTATTTTTTAGTGATAAGAAGATAAAATACTTATTACAAGAGGATGCATAATAATGCTCAAGGAATTGGGTTAGACTTCATCAACAATTGGTAACAAGATTATTTAGTTGAAGATAACCAAACTTCCTAAGGGATTAGTGACCCTTGGAAACATTTTTAATGAATATGATCAATTTATAATATATACGGTTGGTGTTTCAACCAAAGAATAACATTACGAGAATGTAACCATTTTTAAGGATAGGCTACTCAAACTAGGTAAGGTAAACACTAGAGAAGAGTGAATTGATTTCATAAAGCTATGTAAGGAGTTTGAAGACATATTTTATTGGGAATATAGTGACTTGAAATGGTTTGACCCTAACATAGCTCAAAATATTATATAATTGGAGGAAATTGTCAAACCTATGAGGCAAAATGAAAGACCAGTCAACCACAAAATTGATCTCCTCATGAAGAAAAATTTGACTATATTTATTGAGTCTAACATTATATTCCACATAAAACACTCTTAATGGTTGATAACTTTGTGCCTATAAGGAAAATTAATGGAGAGATAATTTTATATTTGGACTTTAGGGATATTAATAAGGTGTCATTGAAATACCACTACCCCTTACCCTCCATAGATCAGATCCTTCAAAAGGTTGTAGGATAACAACATTTCTCATTTCTTGATGGGTATATAACCAAGTGTTGGTGAATGAGGAGGAACACCACAATACTTCCTTCATAATTAATTGGGGCACCTATGCCTACAAAAATATTCCCTTTGAAATATATAATATAGGAGCCACCTTCTAAAGGGGAATGAATGTAGGCTTCCAGGGACTGGTAAATGAGATGGTTTTCATATATTTTAATGACATTATAATCTTCTTAAAGGAAGGTAAAGACCAATTAACACACCTAAAGCTAATATTTAATAGGTGCAATAAGTATGGGGTCTCTTTAAACCTCAAAAAGTGTATTTTTGTAGTACATGAGGGATGAATTTTATGACACGTTATGTCTAATGAAGGCCTCTCCATAGACCCTGAGAGGGTAACTATAACTCTATCACTATCATTACCCAATCATAATTAAGGAATGTAGAGTTTATTAGGTAATATCAATTTGATTAGGAATTTTATTCCTGGATTTGTTGAGTTGGTTAGACACATAACTTCTATGCCTAAGAAACATACAGACTTTACTTGGACTAGGGAAGGAAAGAGGAGTTTTGAAGAAATTAAACAAGTTATTTATCAATCACTTGCTCTCCTTAATCCTAATTTCTCAAATGAATTTTTCTTGTATGTATTCTCAACTAATAACACCATATCTACCATGTTGATGAAATAAAACAATAAAGGTATTGAACAGCCCATAACTTTCTTTAGCCAAACATTGGAGGACTATGAAGAGAGGTAAACTTATGTATAAAATCATGTTCCTGTAGTCATGAAAAACCTTTAAAAAATTAGGCACATGGTGTCCAACAACAATATCTATGCCATGGTGGACTAAACTAGCATCAAAGACCTCCTTCTTAATTGAGATTTGAGTGAAATAAGATTAGGTTAGGTGAGTACAATTATGTAGAATGACATAAAATTTAAGGTCACCAATCTAATTATGGGTAGAGGACTATGTACTTGGAATTAGATGTTAAGTAGAATAAATAGGTGGTTTTAGTAGAGCATAATGATCCCTAAAAAGTTGTACCTACACCTTCTTCTATATAAACTCAAGAAATGGTAAAGCTCCTTCAAATTGGATAATTCCCTACATGTTTAGATAGGACAAGAATATGTTATTATAGGTTGCAATCAATCCCCTATGTCTTGGTATATGGGGTCTTATTTAAGAAGGATATTGATGGAATGATTATAATATGTGAAATTAATAAGTTTTTGCATAAGTTTCATGATGGGCCTATAGGAGGCCACTTTTCATCTAGGACTATAGGAAAAAAGATAATGAGAGCAAGACAATTTTGTCTAATCCTATTCAAATACTCCTATGCTTGGGTTATGAGACACCAAAAGTGTTCATGTTTACTAGAAATATAAATCTAGCTACCTTTCCCCTCAAGCCCATCCAAGTAGAATAATTATTCATGTATTGGGGCCTATATTTTATGGGCATGATACATCATCCATATATTGCATGCCACAAATGGGTCCTGAATGCCAAAAACTACTTTACTAGGTGGGTAGAAGTAGTGTCTTATAAGAAGGCAAATGAAAACTTAGTCTTGGAGCTCTATAATATCATAGTGACAAAGTTTTGGGTCCCCTCCATAATCATATCAAATAATGCACTAGATTTTAGTGGTTCAAGGATAAGTGAATGGGATCTAAATTATGGCATCTACCTTAGTACTTAATTAAACTAATATCCTCAGGGTAATGGACTTGTAAAGTCCACCTAAAAGAACTTAATTATGATCATAAAGAGGAACATGGAAGAAAATTAAAGGTGTGGCATACTAGACTAAGAAAAAACTTATGGGTAGATAAGACTACCCCAAAGAGAGATAATAATCATTATCCATACCTTATTATCTATGGGAAGGAGGAAAGGTTACCCATATCACTTAAGTTTCTATCTTTAAAATTCACAAATCTTATTGAGTTAATGGAGAATGATTCGATATAAGTAATGATGAATGAGTTGAGAGAGTTAAAAGAGATAAGAGATGATGCTATGAATTCCATATGGTCTCATCAAGATCAAGTTAAGAGGTCATTTGATAAAATAGATGTCTCAAGGACTTTCTAATAAAGTGATAGTGTGCTTAAGTGGGATGAGGACTAAACTAAATGGAGTAAGCACATAAAATTTGATAGCCTATTGAAAGGACCCTACATTATCACTATCTATAAGGAGAATAATGTACTCCAAATGTAAAGATTGAATAGAGAGGAAATACCTATCCTAGTTAATGGGTTATTCTTAAATACTATTATTTAAAAAATAGATTGTCCCTATACATATTAGTTTAGGTTTTTCTTTTCTCCAAGTGATATTTCATAGCATTAGTTATCTACATTATTATCATGTCTCTTTCATATGTGTTTAGTTGTTGGTGTTTCTATTATGTACTTGTTGTGAGTGGTGAGGTTTTTATAATTCCTTTAAAGCATATAGGGTTCGATGTCTGATTGTCAATCTAAGCATAAGGGCCATATTAGTTAATTCATGATTGTCATGTGTGACTACCTTACCTAAAGGATAAGACAATTGGTTCTCTTAATGAATAGGAAGGTCAACCTTTGGGAGACACTAGTGATGTTCCTATATTTATAACTTTATACTTAGAAAGAATTAACTCTTGCTCAAAGAACTTGAATAATGTCCTTGTCATCTTTATGATTTTTTGAGATGTCATGATAGTCTAGGAGAGGGTTAGGTGTCATTAGGTTCATAGACAACATATTTATATGGTATATTAATTTAAAAAGTGTTATGGTATTCACTATCTTATTTTGTTTGGACTTGTTTCATGGTTTCATCTTATGTTGACTATGTCTAAGGGTCTACACCAAGTCTTAGTGTGAACTTCATGGTCTAAAAATACACACGATGGGATGACCTATGGTTTTTCAGCCCATGGCTAGTAATGTGTTCATTAAACCATGCTAATAATCTAAATAATGTGGTAAAATCAAGGAGATTCAAGATACTATGAGGGAAGAATGGTAATTTTGTTTTAATTCTTTAGAATATTTTAAGGTTTTTTAGAAAATATTAAGGTAAATATTTTAATTATTATTACATTTGATATCATGTATGTATTTCTATCAAGGGGTGTTCAAACCATGTGAATAGTATTAATATGGCCCATAAGACATCATTAAACTAACACCAATGGTGAAATGTCACAAAAATATCTCATATCCATTGCAAGTCATTCTAAGGTGGTCTTAAATGTAAAAAGGGTATTTTTAGGGGTTAAACATCCTTCAATCACCATAAAAGTTACCCATACACTTGAAAACTAGATTTTAACCTCCCTTCCATATGTAAAATCTGATTTAAAAGTGTATTTGAACTCTCATTCCCCTCCTTTCATTCTCCAATGGTTTCTCAAGATCTCAAACATGAAAAAATGTAGATAAAAGATGTTTTACAGGTGCTTTCAAGACTTGTGCAAACTTGTAGGTTTAGGTCAAGGTTAGAAGAGGTTATAAATCTCATGTAAGATCCTTTAAAATAATTATAGAGGATAATCCATGTTTATAAGGCCAAAAGAAAGGAATAAAATGCAAAAAAAATCTTGATCAAGCTCTTGTTAGGCTCACAAGGTCTTGTTTGAGGTGAATGGTATGGTCCATATAGGGAGAGTCATATCCTAGGATCATGGCCATAGGTAAATCCCTAGTGATATTACAATCACTAGCATTAGTTTTTATATCAAATACCTAGGCTTTAATAACAATCATTAAGACCCCCAGGAAGTCTTAAACCCTTTACCCGATAAGTTTGAGTACATGAAACTTTAAGAGAAGTTCAATATTTTTGTGACAACTTGAGCATGGGGAAGATATCTAAATGTGTGATGAGAATCCTAAATGAATTTAATAATGTTCTCATGGCACTTATAGGGATAGATAAACATACAATCTTCCATGGTTGGTAGGTTGCAAGTTTGTGTGTTATAATTTTTATGTTTCATGAAGAAACATAACACAAGGATGATCAGTGAAGATTATTTATTCTACCCACATATTTATCACATAATCCACATGGTCACTGATGAGGCCACCAATTACTCTATTTTTTAGCCTCATCCATACCTAGTATATATCTTTTTCTATGTAAATCCCCATAACCATCCGTGAATCATATAAATGAATGAATAAATTTATGATTTTGTGTGTGCATTGATATATATATATATATGTGTGTGTGTGTGTGTGTGTGTGTGTGTGTGTGTGTGTGTGTGTGTGTGTGTGTGTGTGTGTGTGTGTGTATATATGTATGTATATATATATGTATGTATATATATGTATATGTATATATATATATGTATATGTATATATATATATATATATATATATATATATATATATCTGTATATATGTGTGTGTGTGTGTGTGTATATATATATATGTATATATATATATATCTGTGTGTGTGTGTATGTATATATATATATATATATATATACATATATATATATATATCTACATATATATATATACATATATATATACACATATACATATATATATATATACATATATACATATATATATACATATATATATATATATATATATAGATACATATATATGTATACATATATAGATATATATACATATATATACATATATATATACATATACATACACACACACACACACACACACACACACACACACACACACACACACACACACAGATATATAATGTTATAAATTATTGATGATTTTTCCTTGATTAGATTATACTTGTGTAACTTTATTTAAAAAGCATTTAAAGGACAACATAAGGTTTCAAGATCTCGTTTGGGCACAAAACTTACAAGATATCTAAAAAAAGTATAGGCTCCACCTACATGTTACTTATAATGACTCTAGGTTGCCTATAATAACTGTAGGATACACCTATAGGCTACTTGTAGCCATTGCAGGTTGCTCGTGATAACTGTAGATTGCGCTTATAGGTTTCCCATAGACACTACAGAGTGCCCATAAAAACTATAGGCTTTAACTACAGGTTGTTCATAGCCACTATACAAAATAGAGCTATTGTTGTGATCAAATCTTAAGGACACATCCAGCTATCTTGGGAACCAAATGGATGATTATAAAGGACCATAGTTGTTATACACACTCCCTACATGTAAAGAAATTTATATGTGCTACCAAGGATGAGAAATACAAGGACAATGGGAAAGAGACAAAAATAAATAAATAAACAAAATAGTATACCTTGTCCTTAATATATTCAACCCTAAAACAAGTAACTTTAGTTACTAACCAATTAAAAGTTGACTAGGTAAGTTTATAAAGTATCTATATTTTTCATAGTTTGGTGTCTTTGGTAAGAAGTTAATAAATTGGCTTTCATATTTAATGGTAGAACTTAAATTATATTAGGAGTTAGTGAGTTGAAATTGAAGATTGGATAGTTAATAGAACTATATAAGTCATTAGATTATAATCTTCTATAGCAATCTTTAATTGCTATAGATTTGAGTAATGAGAAATTTGATTTTGTAAGAAAATTTTGCAAATCTCTCAAAGAAGGATTGGAAATCAGTTCTAAATGAGTAAGGGGCCCCTCTAAAGGATTTGTAGTGAAGATATTTAACCTCCTTAGTTAAGAGTGTGTAAGTATATTTCATTATTAATCTAATTATTTAACATGTGTGATTTATAAGTGTGAAGTATTTTTGTATTTATATCATAATAGTTTCATAGTATACATATTTGGTGAATTAAACATAAATTCATTGTACTATAACTAGTAAATCAAGTTTATTTATGAATCAATAATGCATATATAGTGTTGACATCCTTAAAAAGTGTACGCACCCTAGGTTAATAATTAATGCTAATCATACTCAAGAATATGGTATTCACTATGTAATTAGTCTACACAATATTTTGACACCATTATCAGGGAGGGTGTCAATTATTGTTTTCTAATGCACTATTCTACCCATTTTGGCCAGTCGAGTGAGGACACCATGGTGTCTTATGACAATGTATATGTTCTTGGAAATATATTTATAACTAGGTAAGTCGAGTGAGGGCATTACGATGTCTTATACTAGATGTCTAAGTTTGTAGATGTAAATGGTATATAGCCTTGAATGCCTTTTTGTAATCTTGTAATTTACTTAGTTCATGTTTTCAATATTTATTTCATTCAAGAGTGATTTATTTTTTGCAAAGTGTGTATTTAATTATATTACTTTTATTTCTCATTTTCTAGGATAATTTTATTGCTTTTATTTCCTATATTATAAGATAATTTTCATGCTTTCATTTCTTGTTCTCTAGGATAATTTATGTGATTTTATTTTTTGCTTCCTAGAGTAATTTTCTCACTTTTAGTAGATAACTTTACTATTTTCTAGAAGTAAAATTTCAATTCTAGTTATTTTGATTTCTGCAATCCTTTATTTTAGTTTTTACTTATTCTGAAAAAACCCCTTAGAGTACTCAAAAAATAGAAAGAGACTAATCCTATGAAAGAAGGAATAGGACAACTGAAAGGTGTATCACAAAATTTATGTAGAGAGAAAGAGATTTTTAAGGGAGATTCCTACCAAACAAGCCATAAGTTTCTACCAAGAAAGAACTATAAGTACCATAATAAATAAGAATCCTTTTGAAAAATATACCATAAGTTGAAAGGCTATTAAAGAAAGAAACACTATAAACCAAATGAAGTAGCTTGTAGAAGAAGTATTATTGGATTTGAAAAAGGAAACAAAAGCATAAGAATCATTAGTTGAGTTAGTAAGGAGAAATGAAGGACAAGAAATTCACAAAGCAAACACTCTAAAAAATAGCATTAGAATAGCATTCCATCAAGGATTTATTAAACAAATCCAAGAAAGCTCAAGAGAATTTTAGGATTTATCATCAAGAAAAAAGACTACAAAGTAATAGATAAATGTTTATTATCGTACTAGTAAAGGGACTGATATAGAATTTGAAGACATAATCCTGAGTACCTTTGGTATCCATATCATAAGAAAATACATCATAAATGGAGGATACTTTGTGGATGAAAATGAGACTCCAAACATAGTTACTTTTGAATTTTATATTCTAAATGTAATAAACATAACACAAATGGAAAATATTTTACCCTCAACCTTACTCAATTTTAGAGGTACATTATCAAAACACATGGACACCTTTTTGTTTGAATTTGATATCCTATGTAGAAGCTATGACTACAGGTAGGATGCACATAAATTGAAACTTTTTCTAGCCACCCTTAAATACTCAACACTTTGTTGGTTCATGGGACTGGGTAGTAATTCAATCCTCACTTTGAAGGATATGAAAAATAAATTTTTGGCTAATTGTCAAGAATATGGATGAGTAATAATTTATATAAAAATGACATCTTTAGGAAGAATCAAGAAGGGGATGAATCTTTGGAAGACTATGTTGAATAGTACATGTTTAGTGTATAGAAATTTAAGCAAAGTACACTAGGAGAAGAACCTCTAAAACTCATCTTCATGAAAAGAGTCTAAGAAAACTATCTAGAAATCTTGTACCTAATGAGTGGGGGATATATCTACCATCTTCCTTTTGTAGGCATTAAATAATTTATCAAGAACTATTCTAGGTCTGTTGTAAACAAAGTTAGGGGCATCAAGATTCCACTGGTAGCTACAAGTGGCCTATTAAAATATAAATTTAGTAACTTGTTACAAGATATAAAATAAGATATCATTAGTCATTTATCTACCCAATTAGATAAACTAAACTCAAGGCAAAACAAAGCAACCTTGGATCAAGCTTTGGCCATCTATTGTCCAGATTATAAGAGGAAGAAGATAGATTATAGGTGTCATGAGGTTCGGGCTAAAATAGCTAACATCATAGATGAAGAAATAGGAATAATCAAGATGCATGATGTAGGAGGAGATGGAGACTAGGTTTTCTATGTTTCACAAAGAAATACATGGGTTTAATGACCATCTTATCTAGGTATGATACAAAATCCACATTTTTCAAATTCTATCTCTTTTAACTCACAATTTGTAAATACTACTCCCAATTGGACTAGTCCATAGATGAATGCTCCACCTCTTAATTCTATTTGGTAGACACTTTAGATAAGCTACCCCACCACCTACTATAAACCTCCAAATAATATATCCCCACCTTGGACACAATATTGGTAACCACTCCAAGGTCCACCCTTCACAAACCAATGGCAGTAGCTCAAAGACCTAATCAGCCCTAGAGAATCATCAAGGATGATTACATCCATAGTAACAATAATAACCCCTTACTCTTATTCTTAATACAAAATTTGCACCCAAGCCTAATCAACTCCTTACCCAACCTATGTAGAACCTTTTAAATAAGCCAGTTTAACTAACCTTTAGTACTAAACCTATCTAGTACCAAAAATATGTGATTAACATTAGTGAAGTTCACCTACATTTAGGGAAAGTTTTACCACCTCCAACCCCACCCATAATAATGGAGTCAGATCAAGAAAACTCCATAAGATCATGCTAACCCACTTTCATCACCACAAGATCTCTTTGAACTAGTAAATAAAGTTATTACTGAAATAACCCCACCATTTCCAAAATGTCTTACCCTTCAACACCATGCAATTGAGCCTGAATTTGACTTCATATTATAGCTCAAAAATATGTATGTTGAAATTCCCCTCTTTCAAGCCATCAAGGATGGGCCAATATATTCTAAAGCTATTAGAGACTTGTGTTAATGTAAACTTGGAATCAAGAAGAAGGATCCCAATATAATGTATGTGATTGGATAGCTGGTAGACATTATGTTGGGAAACACCCTCCCAAAGAAATATTTAGATCTAGGATGCCTAGTAGTAATAGTCTAGATCCATGATCAACATATATCTAATACATTGATAAACCTGAGGGTTATAATCAATGTAATGATAATTGAAACCATACACAAACTACAGTTGAATAATATTTGTTTTACATGTACAATGTTGAAAATGGATGACAGATCTACAGTTAGACTAGAAGGAATCATTGAAGATCTTGTCATTATTATATTTTCTTAGGAGTATCCTAGAGATTTCATAATGTTGTAACCTAATTATAATTTGGGCAGATATCCTATTATATTATAATTTCCTTGGCTTTCCATAGCTAATTCCTTAATTAGCTATAGATTAGGTGTTATGTTGATCTTCAATGACAACTACACTAATAATCTGGTCCTTTATCCCCTAACATAGCTAGACTTGGCACCAAAGCATATGTTATGGGAATAAGAAGATGAGGTAGAACAACCTCTATAGATTATTATATTCACCCTAGACCATACATGCACCTTGGATGATTGATAAGATGATATAATTCTCTCCATCATTTTACAAAATAATTACTAAACTCATTTTATAGATCTTAGCCACCTACGATGTGTTGAGTGCCCATTTTCCAATTTTTAAAAAGAAGATAAATTTGATGCATTTGTATAGGAAATATTATACCAACTGATACCTCATAGCTATAGACAAACTAGAGCCATTATTAATATAGAAATAATGAAATAACTCTTAGAGAAAATTAAAATCTCTCTGGGAAAAACATTGCTTATTAATAGCAAGTTGGAGTCAAATGAGGAAAATCACCTAGTCAGCATGTTGCCAGCAAACCAACATGATTTTGCATGGGATTATGAGGATATGCATGAAATCAGACCAAAAACATGCACAAATCATATCTATATCAAAGAAGAGTGCCAAAAAATTAGACAACCACAATGTAGGATGAATCTAACTCTTATATAAATAGTCAAAGTAGAATTGTAAAAACTACTGACCACTAGATTTATATACCCCATATTAGATAGTGAATGAGTTTCACCTTTGGTAATTATACCAAATAAAAATGAAGAATGGCATGTATGCATAGATTATAGGGAACTTAATACATCAATTAGAAAGGATCATTTTACTCTACCCTTCATTGATCAAGTGTTGGACACAATAGTAGGAAAGAAATATTTTTCCTTTCTTGATGGCTTCAGTGATTACAACTAGAATAACATTGATCCTAAGGACTAAGAGAAGACCACATTCACTTATCCCTAAGGTACTTATGCTTATGTTGTATTACCTTTTGGGTTGTGTAATTCTCTTACAACATTCCAGAGGGCTATCCTGAGTATCTTTGTAGATATGGAAAATGAATGTGTACAAATTTATATGGATGACTTCACTATTTATGTATAAATATTTGATGAGTGTCTAAAAAATTTGGATAAAGTGATACAACACTATTAGGAGCCCTATTTTTTTTTAAGTCATAATAAATACTACATGCTTATGACATAAAGAATTGTCTTAGGACATCATGTATCTACTAAAAGAATTAATGTTGACCTTGCAAAAATTAGCATTATAAAAATCTCCTTATTTCTCAAAAATAGAAAGATGTCAAGAGTTTTTTGGGACATGCTGATTACTACATGAGATTTATCAATGATTTTAGAAAAGTAGCAGTGCCATTATTTACTCTCTTGACTAAAGATGTTGAGTTCATCTGCACTCCTTCTAGTGATACAACCTTCAAATAATTGAAGGAACTATTGACCACTACCCCTATTATACATGGTTTTGATTGGAAGCTACCCTTCCATATTCACATAGATGCTTCAGATATAGCCTTAAGAGCTATGCTAGGAAAAAAATATGGATCCCTCAATTATGATATCTATTTTATAATCAAAAACCTATAGTTAGAATAATTAAATTACATAGTTACTGAAAAAGGGTTCTTGTCAATAGTCTACACTATCAACAAATTCTATAACTACATCATAGGGTATCAAGTCTTTGTTCATATAGACCATGCATCCATTAGGTAACTTATAAACAAACTAGTTGTCCTAGCCAAAGTGATAAGATGGATACTCTTATTATAATAATTTGATATTACCATTGTAGATAAGCCTAGTAGGGATAATGTCAAGGATAATTTCTTATCACACCTATGATCCCCTGAGGAATATAACAAAGTGGATGACTCATTTCTAGTTAAACACCTATTCTCCCTCTCCCTTACCATACCTTGGTATTATAATATTTATAACTACCTTTCTTGCCATAAGGTTACTCCCATATCACTTCCTCCCTAAACAAAGAAGAGATTTGATTCAGAAAAGTGGCAAATATTCATGGCTATCCAGATTTCTTTTCTATACTGGGCCTGACTCCATCATTAGAATATGTCTCAGAGAAGATGAAGTTTTAGATATCCTCAAATCCTATCATGATGAACCCTATGGAGGGTACTTTTTATCCAACCATATAGTAGTAAAAATATTGAATATAAGATATTATTGGCCCTCACTCCATAAATATTTAATAAGGTATACTACTCATTATGATAGATGATAATTTATGGGGAGACTTACACATTCAAATGAGATACCTTTGTATCCTCAAATGGTGCTTGAACCATTTGAAAAATGGGACCTAGACTTTGTAGGACCATTTGAAACATGTCTTTCCAATAGAATTTGAGCATAAGACCTTACAGATAACACTAGAACTTGGGATGGATATATCTAAATCACAAAGAGAAAGGCTTAAGAAATTGAATGCCTTAGATGAATATAAGAAACAAGAATTGAAGACCACATAACTCATATAACACCAGTAGATTAGATAGCATGATAGGTACAATAATACTAGGCAATACAATGTAGGAGATTGGACCCTTCTTTTGGATTCAAAATACAAGGATCACAAGGGCAAACTCCAAACTAGATGTCTTACTCTATTTAATATTGAGCATGTTTATGAAAATGGAGTATTATAACTCCAAACCATTAATCTAGTAAGATTTCATCTACTGGTTAATGGCCACAAACTAATGTTGTACAAAAATCCACTCACTCAAGAGGAGTTTTCAAAGCACATACACACATAATTACAAAATAGATATAATGATGTGTTGGATCAACATGATGTCTAAATAGATAAAGGGAGATCCATCCAACACATAGATGGAGAGGAGGACATCCTAGCCCTCCTCTAGCATGAAGACTATGACCTTCACTTGATCCTTGACCAGTCACCCTCACTGTTAACTTGGCAAGGACCTAGAATAAACAATATACTACAAGTAGTAGTTAGAGTCAAAAAAACCAACAATGAAAACCATTTTTAGGTGTTGTTGGTAGTTTTTGGATATAAAAGTAGCTTGTTCATTGCCTAGAACTATAAAATGGACCTAAATAGAAAACTAACTTGATGGCTATTTACGGGTAAAAATAAAAATGAAAAATAAATAACCATTCTACGTAAACTATTCATCTTCCTTTAGTTTATATAGACTCTTCTATACCTAATATGGTAACTTTTACCATAGTTAGGCATAACCTTGGAGTTATTGTGGGCACCATTTTTGGTTATTATAGGCTTACCCTAACATCTCTCTAAGCGCATGTAGGATAGTTATTCCTAAACTCCTAGCTATGGCCTTAGTTATGACCTTTTGAGCATACAAGGAAGACACTAGACTAACCAGAGGAAGAAGGAAGGAATATTAGAGTAGAAAAGTCAAAACCTTACTTAGGCCTACCCTTGAATAACAAGGTAAAGTCACTAGGTAAAATCCATAAGTAGTAAGATAACATAGAGGTAAGTTATGTAAGGTCATATAGAGATAGATCACAAAGAAACAACACCTTTAGCTACCCTCTTCGATGTTCATGCATCAATTGAATTGGATCACCCATCTCTACAATAACCACCTTATGGTAGGAGAGCAATAATCTCTCATCCAAGTCTAAGATCCTTGTTTTAGTTCCATGTAGGCTATCATGAATCATATGCAGGTGCACTAAGGGTACCATAGAGGCCTACCATCCAATGATCTCATAATTACTCCAAAGGTGCCCATTTTATTTGAATTAAAACTACAATATCAATCATTACATTTTATCAGTCACTCACATGCAAACACTCACATGCAAATCCTTGGCATCACCCTAAATAAACTATTAAAAAGATGTATCATATATTTTTATCATTAAAAAGTATTCATTATTTTAATATATCATGTACCATATTGAAAATCATATTAAATCATGAATCATGTCATTCATTAATACCCCTCAACTCACACTTAAGCCCACATGATGAAATCCCAACCCACACTTATACCCCTAACTATGACCCCATTCTATCCCTTCTATATTATTCACTCCATGTCACTTAAGGACATGTGATGGCTCACATGGTGGGGGGGGGGGAGGAGGATAATGTGTGTGATAATACCATGCATTACAAGATCCATATGTGTGGGATTATACAACATAATGAAGTCATAATACCATATAGGGAACACGATCAATTTTATTGCTTTCGCTTACAAGTAAAACCATTCATGCAAAGCTAAGGCATGTCATAACCTACAACTTGCAACCATAAACTACCATTTTTGAACAAGTATTACATTATTAAACGTAGATTTTTATAAGCCAAATAGAGTATGTTACCAATTACTAATTGAAAGGATTGACAAAAAAGATAAACTTAGCATAATTGGAGGGTTAGTAGTGAGGAGGAAACCCACAAATAGTAGGAAACTTCAAGGAGACTAAGCTAGTTGGGTTATCTTCAATAGAGTTTATTGGACAACTTATTTTGAGAACTTACAACATTTTTTAGAACCCCTTGCTAAGGAATTTATAGGATCCTTTATTGGAGACCAAAATACTATACATGGCATCACATTCCTAGTCACTAAAGAAATGGTGAGCTAAGTAATTAGGCTACTAAGTATAGGAGAGAACTAATAAGACAAAACAAATGGCCAAGAAGCCAGACAATAGTTTTGTTAGGGAGATGAAAGACTAGTACTCTAGAAAGTTGGTGTGGAGAGACTTAGATTACCTGTAACCTGGAGAGAGATAGCCTCATATATCATCAAATATATGACTTGTGAAGGAAGGTATTCCCTAATTTATACTCTTCACTTTAAATTTATAAATCATTTAAGGCATGATAAAACTACTAATGTTCCAAATCACCTATGAAAAATTATAAAAAGGATGTCCAAAGAGTACTGAAGGGATATTGAAAAATCCCTATCCCATCATTACCTAATATGGTTGATAACTAAACATGGAATAAAAATTGTCAAACCTGATCTAAATTAGGAACACTTTTTAGCACTATGAAATAATTAACCTTAGCAATAAGAGGGTAATAATGAGGAGGAATCCCCTAAGGAGTAGGCCTAATAGATTGTACAAAAATATTTTCTAGGAACTACTACTACTAGCCAACCATTAAATACTATGGGTCCATCTGAAATTACTATGGTAAATAAAAAATAAAAAAATGAGTCTTACCTCCTAACACAGAGGAGGGAATTTAATAATAGAATATTCCTTCTCCCATTGTCTCCTCACCACATATTGATTCTTCCAACATGGCTCCTTTAAGACAAGAGAAATTTTTTACATCAATTGTTGCACTAGAAGAATAAGTTCTATCAACCACCCCTCCTGAAAGAAAGATGAAAACTAAAGAAAAGAAACCCACTCTATAAAAAAGAAGGAAACCTCCTCCTAAGATATCTCATAGAATTAAGAAACAAAAGACAACTAAATCCTCCTCACCTATAGACACAATTGAGGTTGAAAATCCAAAGAAAGAGCCTAGGTTTCAAAAGATCCCTAATGGGTTTGAAATTTAAGAATGCTCTACTGATGAGGAATCTACCAAGGAAGAAGAAGAATAGTCACCCTAGCCATCTAGATTCACTGAAGAAGACATTAATATCCTTAGACACATTGGGTATATAGAAGAATAATTGATAATGGTAGATCATCCTATAGTAGAAGAGGAATTTATTGAAGAAGAGACTATGGAAAAAGAAGAAGAATAAGGGATATTTACTCATCCCCAAGAGTTCCAAACATTGGAATAAGCTATGAAAGAAATATACATGTTGAAGAATGAGATAATAGAATTGAAAGGTAAGAGAGGCATTGAAACACTTCTAGGGTAAACAAAATTTGTAGAACCTTCTATGGATAGATAAAGGTTATTGGAGGAACATGTAGTAGCTTCCTTGGAGGAACCTAAAACAACTTTCATTGGCCATAAAAACACTTTCAGTGGATTATGATCTAAGTTTGGTACCCTTACACAATATATTTCCTCATACATTGCCCACTAAAAGTACACCTATAGTAAAATAAGTCATTGATGTGGATCTTTCAACTGTCACACCTATATAAACTAATGACCTCGTACATTTTCTTAAGGAATAATTTGGTGATGATGAAACTCACTACAATCAGTTAGTGCAAAGATTTAAGGTATATGTTGAAACAAGACAATAACAAGATGACTTAAAATAAAAAATATAAATGGATAAAACTAGGATCAAGTTTCTGAAGAAAAAGATTAATAAAATTCATGAAACCACTAAAATGTTAATGGAGTACAAATCACCTTCTAGGGTGTATGTTGTATACCTAGAAGAGAGATGGCTTAAATTTAGATATGATAGGATATATAATGATCAATATTACATGGTTTGTGACCCCAAATATTTCTTTGAACTGTGTGTGTGTGTTTGTGTGTGTGTGTGTGTGTGTGTGTGTGTGTGTGTGTGTGTGTGTGTGTGTGTGTGTGTGTGTGTGTGTGTGTGTGTGTGTGTGTGTGTGTGTGTGTGTGTGTGTGTGTGTGTGTGTGTGTGTGTGTGTGTGTGTGTGTGTGTGTGTATTGATCATGACCTCCAAGCTTAGTTAAGTGAGTTTTACATACACCAATATGCTATACCTAGTGATGCATATTAGAATCCAAACATCTACTTGGGGGATGTCTAACTGAATGCATTTTATTTATATGTTATTAATGAAATAGGAAGAAATAAACAAGCGGAATAATATCAAGAAAAAGAAAAAGAACCTACCCTAATGATTGAGGGTGAATCAAGTAATCTAGATGTTGTAATAGAAGAATGGATCTCCTTCATGAACTCAATTACTCCACAAGCATGGGTTATCAAAAAATAGGTAGAAGTTAAAAATCATTATTCGAGTATTATGGAAGTAGATGGCAAGCAAAATTTTCTTTATTTTTCTCATAGATGGGCATAAATCTTTGATGCTTTAAAAATAAAGGAACCTTACTCCCCTCAAAAACATAGGGAGGCCATACACATAGTATACATGCATATTTAGCTTGTCAGGAGGAAAATGGTAAAGTGGTTGTGATTGATGTTTCAACCTTATTTGTTTTGGTTCCCAATTATTGATTGGGAGGGAAATGACTCAATTAATAGAAAATTTGAGAAGAAAAGATGGGAAAACATTGATGATGCTTAAGGCTTCTATATCCTTAAAGGGTTAGGTTGGATTGAGCCCCTTGATTTTATGAATTCTATGGTTTTAAAATATAGCCAAGGCTTGCTCAAGGTCAAGTAATAGGTTAAATAGTGGGAGTGATGAGACCACAAATTTCTTTACTTTGTAGCCACATCCATACCTAGAATATATCTTTTTATATGTAAATCCCCATAACCATCCATGACTCCTACAAATGAATTAATGAATTTATAGTTTTGTTTGTGAATTATATATATATTATGAATTATTGATGATTTTTCCTTGATTATATTATAATTGTTTAACTTTATTTAACAAGCTTTTGAATGATAACGTAAATCCACAAGATCTTATCTGGGCACAATAATTAGCTACCCACAACAACTGTAAGATCCACCTACAGACTACCTGTAGCCACTGAAAGTTACCCACAATAACTATAGGCTCCACCTATAGGCTATCTGAAGCCACTATGGTTACCCATGACAACTTTAGGCTTCAAATATAGGTTGGCCATAGCCACTATAGAGTGCCTATATCAAGTTTAGGCTTCACTTATAGGTTGTTTGTAGCCACTATACAAAACATAGCTATTATTGTGATAAGATCTTAAAGACACATCTAGCTATCTTGAGAATCGAATGGATGATTGGAAAGGACCATAACTAATGTATGGAATCCTTGCATGTAATGAAATTTGGTTGTGCTACCAAAGATGAGAAATTTAAGTAAAATGGGAAGAAGACAAAAATAAATAAAACAACAAAATAGTATACCTTGTCCTTAACCCAACCAAGCCTAAGACAAGTAACTTTGGTTACTAACCACTTGAAGGTTGACTAGGGTAGTTTCTAAAATATTTGTATTTTTTCTAATTTGGTGTTTTTGGTAAGAAGTTAATAAACTACCTTTTGTATTTGATGGAAAAACCTAGATTAGATTAGGAGTTAATGAGTTAAAATTTAAGATTAGATAGTTAATAGAAGTATAGAAGTCATTGCATTGTAATCTTATATAGAAATCTCTAATTGCTACAAATTTGAGTAATGATAAAGTTTATTCTATAAGAAGTTTTTGCAAATCTCTCAGAGAAAAATTAGAACTTAGTTTTGATTAAAGAAGGGCCCTCTCAGAAGGAGTTGTAGTGAATATCCTGACCCTCCTTAATTAAGAGTGTGTAATTAGATTTCATTATTAATATACTTATATAAAGTGTGATGCATGTGTGATTTATAAATGTGAGGTATTTATATATTTATGTCATAATAGTTTCATATTATAACTATCTGGTGAATTCAACATAAGTTCATTATATTTCAACTAGTAAAGAAAATTGATTTATGAATCAATAATGCATATATAGTGCTAACATTCTTGAAAATCATACACACCTTGGGTTGATAATTAATGTTAATTAGAATCAAGAATCTAGTATTCACTAGGTAATTAGTCTTCAAAATAGTCATCAATGAGTGACATAAGATCTCCTTCAAGTTTACCCAACACCCACCATGTTAAAGAAGGAGAAAATCTTGAATCATAACTCAACTTATTCTCATGAAAACCAATCTCAAAGTTTCAAGTCTATTGATGATGCCTTCATCAGGTTATAAAGGTTATTCAAGAATATGGAGGAATTCTTCTTTTAAATGAAACATACTCCACATGGCCCTTAGGACCAATAATCGTAAACCATCTCTAAAAAAATTCATTGTCTATTTAGCATAGTTTAAGTTTTATTTAAATTTTTATGGTTTTTTGAGAATTCATAAGTTTCATTTTCTCCATTAAGATGTTTGATTTAGCCATTCAAATGTAGTACCTTTTTTTATACCTAGGTGAAGGATGTTTAAGTTTTAATATGTTATATTTATTATAGATGATCAATCCATATGAGGTCTCCAAAAAAACATATAATTCATAATGACTACATCAATCCATTTTCACCTTATAGCAATCATTGTCTCCAAAAATTAGAACTTCAAAAGACTACATAATGCACCTACAGGTAGACATTAATCCCTTATCCATTTAAATCTTGAGCTAGTATAAATGATGTATTAGAATGAAATGAGAGACCTATAAAATATAGAATATCTATTCAACTAGATCTAATATTCATATTGCACTCATATGGTGATTAAACATGTTGAAGGGGTGAACTCAAATTAACCCTTAGATAGGATAAGGTTTTTTGTCATGAACATTCCAACAATGGGAGCATCAATGGAATTTCATAAGGTTAATTTGGTTGTGAAGGAATCATCATGAATTTAAAACATGTATTAGGGTCAATATCTTTGTTGAAAGAGTGGGTTTCAAAACTCTATATTTACATAGTCCGAGTCATACCTACAAGACTACTTAGTGGCTCAATTGCCTACAAATTAGAGAGAGAAGGGCCTTGTTAGTTTTAAGACAAAGAAGACAAAACACTCCATAATTTAATATATATCCTTTAATGCTTAGAGTTTTTTATATAACCCTATATCCCATATACAAAGAATACCAAACACTCCATAATTTAAAAGTGACCACCTACATGTTGGTCTAATATAAATATGGTTGGTCTACAAATTTGGAAAGTAGATTAAATAAATAATATTAAATTTGTAGCATAGATATATATTATTCAAGTGTTAAGGCCATTATATATGAATTAGGGATCCTAAAATAATAATCAAAGAGATAGGTTAAGATACACCTACTTGACTATGCATATAGCCAACCCTACAGGCATGTTTGCCTACATGATAGGTACTTATATGGTTTGAAGAAAATAGGTCATAAATAAGAACTAAATAATATTTTAGTGATGTTATAATGTTATTTAATTATCTATGAATTTTCCATAAAAGGGTGGCAAAGTTCATAGGCATGTCTAGGCCTGCTAAACCCAAGAGCCAACACATAGATCTATGTGTACAGTTATAAGAGCATGCTTTTAGTAGGTAGGATGGAGACCTAGGTTCAATAACATGTTGATATATCCATAGGGACATTACATGGGGAATATAAATCCCTTGGTAGTTATTAAAGGGAGAAACATAGACTACTAATGTCATTTGCATCAACTAGTTTGAGAACCCTAACATGAACATATAATGGTCATAATAGTCCTAATGAGGAGAAATGGTAGAGATGAATATATAAGAAAATATGAAAATATATATAGGGTTGGAATTAAATATGAGAGATTATAACAAGGCTTTAATACCACTATAATAATCTATAGGTGGTCTTGTGCCTTAAAGAACAGTCTAAGCCTATAAGGACTAAAATATTGCATATGACCTAGACCCTTAGCTCAATTATTATCAAAAGATGAGTTCCTCAATAATATATATAGATATAATAGGTTATTTATCTATGGTAAAGGTATTAAAAAATGTGTCACATGTAGGGGAAGATAATAAAAAATGATAATTTAGCCTAAAACTGTCCTCAAGCTCTCCCATCACAGTCTACCAACTCAATTTAAATTTTTAGATGTTCATATCTTGAATGAATAAGTGCATGAAACCCATTGTTATTGGGGTAAATTTAATACCATTATTCACTTGACATTCATGGTATAGATATGGATTCATTAATGATCTATAAGATTATAGGCATTCCCAAACTACCTAGAAAAAGCTTGAAAGGTACCAACCTTTAATCAGATATCATCAGAAAAGATGGATGGGACCAATAGATATTATTTAAATTTTATGGGGTCTATGCACTAAATAATAATATCCTTAAGTTTCCAATCCATGGCCTATGTTTTATGAACCATTGTTAATATGGAGGCCACTCCAAACCCTCGAAAACCCTCATAAAGAACCCAATGGTGAGGAAAATATTCCTAAATAATATAATAGACATGAAAAACCTTGATAAAATAGATAAGACACATAAAATTCATATTTTTCCCTTTTAGACCAAGAATTTGGCATGTGTGGGGAAAAATATGCAGGGAAAATTCTTGTAGTGTCTAATTTTGGGTTTATTTTAATGATTTTTGTGCATGTTTTAGCTCTTGCATGAATTGGAAGGCCTATTAGAAATATGCAGAGATGAAATTATATTTAGATAATCATTATTGAATCATTATAGTGACATAATCAAACCTAATTATTAGAGTTGAATTCAAGTTGAGAGGTAACCCTCATTTGCATTGAGAAGAGAGTGTTACAGTTCTATTCACATGGTGAAAAGGATCTCTAGTGTTGAATCCCCCCATATCAACATTTTTAAGCCATTACCAAGATCATTACACACTTTAAAATTTATAACTCTCAATTCCTTTTTCTAGTATAGTGATAAATCCATTGTATGTACTATGAATTACATGAAAAGTAGTAGCTAGGCGAGTGATGGCCATGTTCAAACATGTAATTGCCTCCCAAAAATAGGTGCATGATATTATTGTATATCAAGGAGTAATGGACCATTTTCAAGGAACATGGTGGCTTCATAGAGTCAACTATGAGTAGGAGTAGATCATCCAAAACACCTATATGCCCAAAACGCTGATCAAAGATCATAATCATGCCACCAAATCAATACATGTGGAAAATTATGGGATTATTTCCTTACTCTCATTATTGTTTTTAACTATTTATTAATGAGATATGGTCATTAATTCATCTCCACTCCATCCATATGACATATTATCCCTATATATCTAATGTTCTATAAATTGTGCTTCAAAATCCATTGTAATCATCCCTATACTAGGTATGAAAACTCTACCCATTTGTATCTTGAATCCCTTTTAGATAATATAGGGATTTATTGAGACTTATCCATATTGGTTTCTAGTGTGTTCATGCTTGTTTGATTTACATTAGTGATTGAATCATTTCTCCCTTTGTAGGTCCATATCCCTTACCTAGATCCTAGTGGATTAGTCTTATGTAGGTCACATGGTGTGTGAATGTGCCAATGATTATGTTTTTAGTGGAAAATTATTGGTAGTGTATAGAATCACACCTATCATTCATCACTCTTGGGTTATAGTCATTTTTCAAGGCCTCTATATGAAGTACTTATGTATAGGAGTCCTTTTGGAAAGTGTGTTAGTAACTAGTCCATGTTTTATCCATAAGTGTTTTTGAAGGATCAAGTAGAGGAGACATAACATATTGGTGCATCAAAAATTATAGTTTAAAGTTAGTTTTATAGTCTTTTATATCCATTCTCCTTGGAAAAGTAAGTAGTCTTAGTGTTTTGGACATATATGATGCATCAGGGAACCTAGCCCTAAACCTAGAGACTCACCTCACTCATTAAGATACCCACACCTAGAGGTGATTCCATTATATCATATAGATGAGGTAGGTTTGAAATTACCTACCTCAAGGGTGCAATCTATACTGATAGTATTCCCATCCAACCAATATGAAATATGGATTAATCATAGTAATTAATCATCTTAATAAGTTGGTAAGATAATCCATGCACATTTAATATTTTTAAATAATTTAAAGAATCCTATTTTCCATCTCAAATCCCTGATATCATTCAAAAATCTAATTTAAATTTATAATTCATAAAATCCAAGGTCAAAGTCCTTTTTCCATGGTAATTTCAATGCAAGGAAAAAGGTGTGCAAGCAAGGCCTATGACATGCTCTTATACACTCCAAATCTTCTTTAATTACATGATATTATGCACTCCAAAATTTCATTATTAGATATCTTACACTCTCTTACACACTCAATTATTTGAATTAATTAGATGTAGGACCTCTACTCATCTGTTAATCTGAGAATTATTCTAATGGTCCACATAATTCAATGAACTCTATAAATTGAAGGAACACTTGTCATTATCAATAAAATGATTAATGCAATAAAATGATGATAAAATTTTAATATAATATTCAAATCACATCCTATCCATCTAATCCAAGTAACCATTTTATAAGGGGAGGTGTTTTTGTATTATCTATGAACCTTGATGGACCTTTGCAATGCCTATAACCATTGCTTAATAGAACATCTAATCAAAAAGAGGAGGATAATAGTTGTCTTTGGTAAGTTAAGGTATTCATATGTTTATTTTCATCCTTTTATTAGTAAATCTATGGGCACTTTATTAATTTGGTATGATTTCATTATTATTTTTATTTTCTAACAAATTAACCTATATTTTGCATGACGTTACCTATGGTATACCCAAAAAAACATTTTACACCCCAAAAACACTTTAAAAGTATTTCATGCCTAATTATGTATAAATTATGTAATGTTTTATCTAAAATTACTCAAGATTTTCCCAAAAATTGTGGAATTTTTTATTTCCATAATCCTATCAGGATCGCTTTATCTATTAGTGGAATAATGAAAGAAATTGGTAGACTAACCATGTTAATTGGAAAATTCATGTTCATTTTGGAATTTTTTTTAAAGTATTGAAGAATATAAGTAACTTTGGTAGAAACATATTGTATAGTATTGGAAATGTGTTTAAGGTGTTAGAATTAAACTAAATTTGGTGGAATCACTTTGATTTCTATGAAATTGTCTATGTTTTTTGATTATTTTTATTTTTTGGGTGGAAAATTTGACCTAAATTCAGCACAATTGTTTTAGTTTTGGTGAAATTATCTCTATTTTTTTGATATTCTATGTTTAAATTATAATAGAATTAACCTAGATTTGGTGGAATCACTATGGTTTCAGTGAAATCATCTCTATTTTTGTTCCAATATATGTTTGTAGGGTATTAGAATCAAACTGACAAGTAGTCACTATGATTTTAGATATATTTTTTCTATTTTAATGACAAAATACATTTATAGGGTGGTGGAATTGACATAACTTTGATAGAATCACTCTAATTTAAGAAAAAATAGTATGTGTTTTTCTCAGAGTTTGTGTTCATAAGGTGGCATAATTGACCTAACATCAGTGAATTATCTCTAATTTGGTTAAAATCACCACTTTTTCTAATAGTTTATTTTGTAACATGGTGGAATAGAATGTGTTTATCTAAAATTATTTTGATTTTAGTAGTATCACTATTTTTCTATGAAAGATGCTTTTTATGTTTTAGAGGGTTTGGAAGAATTAACCTACATATCAATAGAATCATTATTATTTTATAATAATAATAGATAACTTATGATTTAACAAATTTATGTAGGATTTATCACTTGTCAAAGATAACCAAAACAAACTAATAATCTATCATGAGTAGGTTTTGGTGAAACTATCTCATATTTTTGATATTATATGTTTAAATTATCATAGAATTGACCTAGATTAGGTGGAATAGATATGATTTTGATGAAATCATCTCAATTTTTATTATAATATATATTTTTAGGGTTTTGGAATCAACCTAGCTTTGAAGAAATTATTCTGATTTTAAATAGATTTTCTCTATTTTTTATGACAAACTATATTTATAAGGTGGTGGAATAGACCTAAATTTGGTAGAATCACTCTAATTTTGGAAAAATACTCCATCTTTTTCTCAAAGTCTATGTTTTTAAGGTGGTAAAATCATCCTAACATTTGTGGAATCACTCTAATTTGGGTGAAATTACCTCTTTTTATAACATTTTATTTTTTAGCATGGTGGAATAGTCTATGTTTTTCTAAATTTATTCTAATTTTGGTATAATCTCTATTTTTCTATGAATTACAATTTTTATGTCTTATGGGATTTGGAATAATTGACCTACATATTGATAAAATAATTATTATGTTAGAAGAATCATAGATAGTTTGTGATTTAACAAGTTTATGTAGGATTTATCACTTTCCAAAGATAACCAAAACAAATTAATAGTCTATGATGTGTAGGTTTTCACCTACCAAAGTCATATTTCAACCCAAAAAACTCTTAAATTTATTTTTAGGCTTAATAATTGTAAGAAAATTATATTTCAATGTACAGAAAAACATGTTTTATTTTGTTACTTTTGTTTTATTATGTGAGTGTATTTGTGCAATCAAAACTATATATGATCTTCCCTTGTATTTTAAAGTGTTTTATAGAAATAAAAAATAACATAGATGGATTGTAATTATCATAGACATACATTACATATACTTTTCCCTTGTAGATTTGGGTGATCTTAGGAATCATAAATAGCATTAGTCTCTATTATTTTGTCTATGCAACTTATAACTTGATCCCTAAGCACATGTCTTTAGGATTCAATGACTAGGATTTCATCCCCTAGTGTTAGGACCAACCTCGTGTTCTAGTAGGATATATAAATTGAGGGAGGAGATGTTATTACTCGAGAGGTGTCATGTTTTAAATGTATAACGAAGTTAGGGGATTTTATTTCCTAATATCCATAACCTAGATAATACACCTCAAGGAATTATGTTTTGGCAACATTCCACAAAAATACTATGGTTGGAGAGGGTGAAAAGGGACTAGACCCCTCATGCACCCTGTTATTTAGCCTCTTCAATGGAGTTTATCCCCATGTACTATAAAGTATTTATGGAATGAATATAGATAGCCTCATACAACTTATATTAAGACCTTTATATTGTAAAAAACTATCAATTAAGGTAAACAACATCCCCACAAGATCACTCACCACCTACAGACGTAGAGTGAGAGTTGGGAGACCAACCTACTCACCACTTTATGTGAGTAGATTGCTGGGTTTCTAGTTGATTTGGACACATTTCAAACTAAGTATATGACGTGTCATTTTCATGTTTTTATTTGCTTGTAGTTGATACCTTTATTAATTGTAAACCTTAAACATTTCAAACTAATTTAGACCATCAAAAGATAAAAGTCTAACATCACATCAAATCAATTCAACCTTAAAAAATATAAAAGGAAAACATCACTCCAAATCAAATCAACCTTACAAAGTAAAACATTAAATTTTCAAGTCAAATCAATGAAACCATCTAAAGTTAAACATCAAGGTAAATCAAGTTAACCTTTTGAAGTCAAATCAAGTCAACTTTCCTAAGTCAAACATCAAATATTATAAGGCAAATATCAAGTCATATACATTAAAATTCAAAAATTCAAAGTAAATAACATGTAAATGATATTCAAAATTAAAAGTCAACCTTTTAAGATCAAATGTCAAGGGTCAAGTTTGAAAGTCAAACATCCAAAATTAATATAAAAACCAAGCAAACTTTGAGTCAAAGTTTTAGAAGCACATGCAAACATATTACAAAAAAATAAAATATCATATTAAACCTAAATCAACAATCTAAAAATTAAAGTATCATTCTAACTTATTTGAAGACCTTCAAAGCATCCAAAGTTTGAAATGCAAATCAAAATAAATACATCAAATCAACCCACTTCCAAGAAGCATACAAGTTAATATTAATCAAGGAAAGTTAACTAAAACTTTATTATAATACAAAATTTAACTTAAACCTAAATTCAAGATCATATAACATCAATCAAGAATCTAATATTTGACTTTGTTTCAAATGAAACATTAAATTTATTTCATTTCAAGTTTTAATCTGAATTAAAAACAAATAAAAACAAATTTTAGCACCATGGCTCATTTCACACAAAGAAGAGATATCTATATTCCTAAAATTTATGATATATTTTTTTTAAAAACTTGTTTCAATTTAAGCAAAAACAAGAATAAACTCATACTTAGTCATAGCTTATGGGTATGCAGATGCAAAAGTTAAAAAAATGAAACCAACATTGATCCACCAATAATGGATGTGAGAAGGGAAAAATTAAAAAAATAACTTTTTAAATATAAATATGAAATCATATTGTGATTATTAGAGCTTTGTGCAAAATTTCCTATTGGTTATGCTCCATAAACTTTTCAATATCTTATTCAAATACAAGAATAAAATGTACCAACACATCATCATGACAATATTTCTTCTATTCATGACCAAAATCAAACTCATAATTATGTTGAAAATTCACACCCAAACCCTTAGTCTGCAAGCAAAGGGAAACACACTCATATAGATCCACCAACTTAGGATACACATCTAGTTATGATTAATAAATTAAAAAATCTAAGATAAATAATTGTTACTTTGGATAATACCTTAAATTCCATTCAATAAGATTCACAACAACAATAAGTCTCATTAAATCAGTACGTCCCATATAATAAGTCCCATTTAATTTATAATTCCCATGGAATCAAAAAGTCCTATCCAACTAAGAATTCATATCCAAATATAAATTCCTATCAAATAAAATAATCCTACCCCATGAATAAATAATAAAATTGAATTAACAGTCTCAATGATAAGAGATTTCAAAAAGGCAATTATTCTCACCACGTCCACCAATAGGGTTTACAAATCTAGTTCCAATCCATGAATCGATCCTAATCATCATTTTTACGCAAATCATCATGCATCACACTCATCTAAAAGCACTCCAAATTCTCAAGGGTGGAAAAAGATGAAGGACATTCATCTAGGACCACAAACATGAAATCAAATTAAAAGGTTCAAATTTGAATAACTATGTACCTTATCCTTTTTACAAGATCTATTTATAAGTCCATTTCCCTCTTCATTTTGAGGTGTATAAATTTGATACGTATAAAATAAAAATGGATCCAATAGAAAATGTTAAATAATTCTACATGGATTCTCAAGAATTGTCATTAGATGACATCAATGTTCTTAATTTTCTATCACAAATCTTGGCCAACCAATCCATAGAATGGTTCCTCCATTGGCCCAAAAGATCGGTCACTGCTTTTACTGACCTATTAGAACACTTTTTGAATAATTTAACTTACAACATGGATCATGATTTGAAAATGATGGAACTTTTAAACTAAAAAATAATGGTGAGATATTTTTAGCCTTTTTATAATGGTGGAGAAGCTTTACCAATAGGTTTCCTCATTCTCTCCTTCAAATACAACTAGCTAACACCTTTACCTCAAATATATATCCATAAATGGAATTTTATTTTTAAATAAATTATGAAAATACATTCAATGAAATCATCAAGAAGGGTGTATAGATTGAAAAATACCTTATGGAGAAAGGATTGATCAAAATATACTCTAAGGACTCTCTAAATCAACCCCTAACCAATGTCCAATTAAAAGCAGAGAAACCTAGAGTTTTGAATAATAATAAAAAAATCATGGTTGATGGAGTTATAAAGTCCAAGTATGTGAAAACTATTCATCCAAAACATATCAAAAAATTCCAATCTATAAGAAAAGTTATTCTTCAAAGTGCACATCATAAGACACAATATTAATGAAGGATATTCTTCCCTCTTGGGGAACCACTAAAAAATTTATTTGAAAAGATAGTTGTTGCAAACATGTTTATATATCCTACCATTAAATTTTTTAAATAAGGTCAACCAAAAACAACATGTTATAAAGACAACCAATAAAATTACTATCATAAAGTTAAAGGCCATGATACATATAGATTCATGGAACATAAACATTATGTTCAAGATGTGATTAATCAGATTGTTGGGCAAGGGGGAAATATTGAGTTTGATATAAATGCATAATCATGTAATAATATGGGAATATTTGAAGATAAAATATGAAATAATAGTAATAGTAATAGTAATAGTAATAGTAATAGTAATAGTAATAGTAATAGTAATAGTAATAGTAATAGTAATAGTAATAGTAATAGTAATAGTAATAATAATAATAATAATAATAATAATAATAATAATAATAATAATAATAATAATAATAATCAATGCCATGATCAAAGTCAAGGTCAAAACTCATGAATAAACTATATTGATTATCTCAATGGACAATATAACTATGATAAAGTTATGCATAGGATCATGCATAATAATATCACTATTATCAAAATAAACTCCCATTATCCTCCTAAAACTGATAATCATGTTAGGACCACTATCTTAGCACCTTCTCCATCTAATTTTATTAACCTAACCAAGATGAAGAATGTGTTATTACTACCCAACACTTCAATTTTACCATCCAAGTTCCTTCCACATCAAAATGACCCCACCTTCAAAATCAAAATTCTCCACATGCTCAGCTAAAAAACCATATGAATTTATATAACAGTTGGAAAAAACCATGACACATGCATCCATTTTGGACATTCTACAACCATCCACTATTCATAAGGATATTCTAGATAATATTATTCAAAACTCAAATTTCCCTAAAAATATTGACCCATCATAGTTTGTAGTGCTTGTACAAAATTTTTCCTCAGGGCAAAAAATCACTTTTGACCCAAATGAAATTCCACCTATATGTCCATCATAGAATGACCCCTTCTATATTTAGGTTATTATTGTAAGTCATAAAGTTATAAGGTTACTCATAGAAAATGGATCTAGGCTAACAATTTGTAGATTCAATTTGGTTAGACAAATTGACATTCCATTAGGTGGAATGTCAATTGCATTAAAAGTTATAAGGGTACTCATAGAAAATGGAGCTGAGCTAAAATAATAACCTAAATATAGAGGGGGTCATTTTAGGATGGCCCTATAGGTGGAATGTCATTTGGGTCAAAAGTTATAAGGGTACTTATAGAAAATGGATCCGGGCTCAAAATTTGTACTCATAGGGTACTTAGATCCATATTTTCAATAAAACATCATTAAAATCAAGGATTATGATAATGTATGGATAGAATCAAATGGCATATTTATTTTATTGTCATTATTGGGAATGTTATTTATCAAACACTTTTCCATGTTATTGACATCAAACTAATATATAACCTCCTCCTTAGACATCCATGGATCCATGATATGCACATAGTTCCATCCACTTTTTACCATTACCTTTTACTATCACATGCCATTATGGAGGTCATAATCCATAGTGATACACAATTTTGAAGTAGATAATCATAGCACACATCATTTTCCCATTAGAGAGTATGCCCCTAAAAAGGATAAAAATGTTCTTCCTAAAAGTCCTAAATTATATCACATACATAATGATAACCTTCCATTTACATCCAATAATCCTCATCCAAAGTGATCGCCACACTTAGTTTAATCAAAGATAAAGGTTTAGGAGAATATGAATTTATATATTATTTTCACATCACCAAACTTATCACATCTTCCAAAACCTGTGGTAGGCCCAAAATGATTTGGTGCAGTAAGGGTTATTCCTATAAATTGGGAGCCCTTGTCTTCGACAAAAATAGTCTCTTAGAATGGGAACAAATAAAAAATATTGGGAATATTATTTGTACAATGATGTATTTGCATCATGTTATCAAAGAAAAAAATATCCCATTCCTAAAAAAATATTGGACCATCTACCTTAGAAATGTAAAGACTTGGGAAGAAATAAACGAGGAATTATTAAACCAATTACCCTTGTTAGGAAAAAATGAAATTAAGAAATTTGATTTAAAATACTTAGATGGGACCCCTATGATATTTAAAGAAATGAAACTATGATATGTAATGAATAATTTATTAGTATTAATACAAATTCCTTATATAGTATCTATAATGAGATTTTTGACACTAACCTATTTAATAACATTTTTGTCCTTACCATCCAAACAGAACTTCACTATCTTAAACACATTGATTAGGAATAATAATATTGCATACATTAGATGTAATCCACAGTGATGAAGCCATTAAAAATTATTATGAATTTGAGACAGTCTCTTTTTTGTGGAACATAATAAGGGATTTGAAATCAATTTTTACTCTTTTTACTACTTTAGGGAGCATGTGGCCTTCCTCAGTCTTAAAATTCAATAAAATAAATAATTAATGTCCTTTAGTGAAAACGTAATTGAGGTGATATTTGAAAGTGAAAATTTTTAAAATAAAGACATGTTTTTTGGTGAAAAACTCTTAAAATTTCTAATGGATTGGAAATTCCACTCTCTACACAAAGAAGCATAGAGTTCCAATAGTCCCAAAATCAACATTGGAGTAGGGATTATGCTTATTGAGGCTAAAACATTCAAATAATTGGTATATGAATTTATAGATACATTTCAAAAATGGATTTTTACCTAAGATGAATAATTAAAATTATTATTTCATTAGTGAGATTGATATCTAGTTGAAGCGAAGTCAAATGAAGAATATCATCTTCATTTAGTGCCAACTATTAGTGTAGGATATTATTTTTCATTTATTTAGATTATTGCTATGCATGTGGTTTAGATTTATTAGGTGTCATTTTTCATAGGTATTTACACATTATGACATTATTAACAAGTTGGTAGGAGTTACTTGCCTATATTAGGCTCCTCTACCATGATTTTAAGGGTAGTTACTTTTCATCTTACCTATTTGTACACTTATTGTAAAGCTAAATAATATGGAGGAATTTTCATTTTTCAAATCTTGATTTATATCTTATAGTGGCTTGTTCATTTACCTTTATTACTTTGTCTAATCTACAATGTAGTCACTATTATAACTTTTATATTTCCAAAATCCACAACATGGTATCATACTATTGGTTTTGGTAAACTGAGTGTCTTGTTTTTATGTTGTTTGAGTTTATTACGAAATCATGAGAATATATTTATAAAAAATGATTTTCTTTAATTACTGGATGTTTTTTGTGTTGTGTAATCTCTCTATATGTTGTCAGGTGTGTTGGATCTCTCTCTATTGTTAGATTAGTATTTGTAGTTTAACATTGTATTCTATCTAATTAGGGTTAAACAAAAGTGGAATAATTTTCATAACTAATACATTTTTAAACATGGAATATATAGTGCAAGTGTGAAAAGGTGAGGAAGTGGAATATTTCACAATTTTGCATGGTAAAGGAGAAATTTTTTTCTACATTTAACTTGTTTTTTTCACAGAGGTAGAAACCCATTTTTCTATTTATTAAAATTCTCCTCTTAGTAGAGTGTGTCAAAACTAGTTCACCTCCAAATTGGAATTTAGTTATATGGTTTGGGGCGTGAGCATATAATGAACTAAAAGATACATTGTTTTATATCTAAAGAAACACAGATGATTTAACAAAACCATTGGAATTCATGACCTAAAAAATATTCATACTCATCATTTTACCAAATTTTCTTGCATTCACCATAATTTATTTAAACTTTGACCACACATATCATTTATCCTCATGAAATTATCTTACATCCCACTCTCCATGATTTTATATCTTGGTACTCATTGCCATATACTATAGTCCTCTCATTCACTAATTATATTATTCATTTGATGCTTAGGCAAATTAGTTACACTCTATTTCACTCAATGTTTCTACCTACTCCCCTCAACTCAATGAAATTTTCTTGGCATTTCTCTTAGGTTTTTGTTTCCCTCAAACCACCAAATTTACCTCACCACCCATGAAACATTTTCTGGTTTTGTTAAACCATTCATTTTTGGTTAAAAGGTAAAACCTTCATTTTTTTAAAAATGATTTGAAATATTTTGGTAAAGCTTACTTTATGCAATGTCAATTATTAATTGATGTTACTATATTAAATTGTAATGTTCCTTGGGGATGTTTAGCAGGGAACAATATTATGGTGGAGATATTAGGATGTTGATTTATATAGGATATTTTTTACTTGTTTTTTCATAAAACATTATAACTTTGTGGGGGCATGTAGATGATTTTTTAGTTCTTTAATATATATATATATATATATATATATATATATATATAAGATATTAGGATGTTGATTTATATAGGATATTTTTTACTTGTTTTTTTATAAAACATTATAACTTTGTGGGGGCATGTAGATGATTTTTTAGTTCTTTATATATATATATATATATATATATATATATATATATATATATATATATATATATATATATATATATATATATATATATATATATATTGTATTGAGATATTTAAAGTAGATTTTATAATGTAGATTGCATCATCATTTCACTCCATATTTTGACCTAAAAAAGACAAAGGGTGAGGCCTAGTTTGGATAATGGCTAATACCCCCTCATAACTAAACCAAACTTTCTTATCCTTTTCTCTTTTCTTTATCTCTTGTTCTATGTATTGATTTTCTCTCCTACCAAATGCATTTTTTAAGGTAACTGACATCCATTCTAGGGGCATTTTTTGGATAAAATTGGTGAATTTTAGGAACTTCTAAGGGCCATAGAAGATATATCCCTTAACCCACTAGGGGCTATCACCCCTAGACCACCAGATCATGGCCCATTATTTAATACTTCCACTTATTCTATTCTTTGATGATTATCAGTATCTTATGATGTCTTCCTTGGCTTTTTTTACTTATATCATGTGTGTTTCTTCATTTTGACATCACAGTCACTAATTTCTCCTGAATGCATTCTCCTCATTTAAGTCTAACAATCATCAAATTAATTGTTCTATGTTAATTATAATTTTTTGTGGTATTTATTGATTATCTCATGGTAGTTATTGTGGGACCTACATTATATATTATGCACACACTCATTTACATGACTTATGTGTCACTTTCATGTTATCTACCATATATTATTATTGCATTTTTGGATGCATTGTTAGTGGATCCTAACATCCATTCATTGAGTATGCATTGTCACTTATGAACTATTTTATCTCACTTATGTGGACTCATTTTTTACCTACTAAAAGGTATATATCTAGAGCTTGCACTTTTACTTGTTGACTCCTTAAAAATATTGATCATTTTTTAGATGGATTTTCCTATGAGTCTAACATCCTGATACTGAATTTGAATTATCCACTATGGGGATCATTACCATTTTCATTACATAATGTTTTATCATTTCACTACCTTAGTGTCTCTTGTTTCAGTCATGTTGACATCACTTGATAGATACATGCAGTGGAAAATTTATTTTAAACTAGAGGTTCTTATTGGAAATATCAACTATGATTTTTCGTTCATGCACATGGAAGTCTTGATCACACAAAAATTTCATATTCCGTTCATATATGAACATATTTATAGTCACATTGATCCTTTGAAATATAATAATTAGGCTAGCTCATGTGACAAGGATCTTGGTCATTTAATGTTGTATGTTTATTTGGAACTTCATTTCAATGTGGAGCATACATAGTGTCCCTACACTATTTGGATCATTATTTAGTTTTTTTTTTAGATCACAGTAATATTTATATCACTCATTCTCCTCATTTTCTTATTATCTCTTTGGAGACTATTTTAATCTCTCATACTACTTATATTTCTTGTGATGACACATTCCTAATGGACAATGTTCTTCATTTTCTTTAACTATCACCATGAGTTGATATTATACCAGACATTACTTTTCTTATTATAGATTATATATTCATTCCTATAGATAATATTTTTATTCCAAATCCATCACATATTTTCACTTTGTATTACTCTACTATTTTTAGTGAGAGTACACTTTTTGAGAGCATCAATAACTCAAATCTTCTAGTGGATTCTCCTTCAAATTATGAGCCATGCTCAACACTTCAGATGGGAATTATTTTAGTGAATGTTCCATGTGATTATTTTGATAGGTCTAATTTAGTGTTATTACATTCAATTCATGTTCACAATCTTACCATTCCTATGCCACCCATTATATTTGGACCATACTCAAATATCTTCATATTGTTGCCTTTATCTTCCATTATGAAATGGGAAGAGTTTTAGTACACACATCAATGTATTCCTTTATTAAAGGAAAGAAACATTTTTTGATGTGGATGGAGTTTATATACTCTTTAGGCAGAGGATATCATTATAAAAATTATTTATCTTATTATCTATACTTGTAATGCAAACTACTTTAGCATCATCTTCATTCATGATTTTAGATCTCTCTTATTCTTTTATCTCTTTTTATGGGGGAATTTTTTCCTATGGGTTTTCTCTTTTTATCTACCTTATGAGGGTTTTTATATACATGGGTAGCTCATCAAGCCTTATTATTAGAACCCATTTCATCCACCCACCTAAGATATGCTTAAGTGGGGTGTTAGTGTAGGATATTATTTTTTATTTATTTAAATTTTTCCTACACAGCTAGTTTAGCTTGCTTAGTTATCATTATTCATAAGGAGATACATATGATGATAGGATTAAAAAATTGGTAGGAGTTACATGCCTTTTTATAGGATCCTATACCACTATTCTAGGGGATGTTGTATTTCATATCTCTTAATCTGACACCTATTATAAAGATAAATAATATAGAGGAATTTGAATTGTTTCACCGTTGATTTCTATCTTATAGTGGCTTGCTCATTTTATTTAATTATTTATTCAATCTATAGTTCATTCATTATTACAACTTCAATCTTGGAATAATCTTCAAAACCAACATTGTTATAATATGATTACATGCTAGTTATGGAAGACACAATTAACTTTAACATTGATACTAAAGATAATTCACTAGTCATAAAGCTCATTTCCTCTCTCAAAGAATAACAACATGATCTAATAATTACCATCATCACATAATTATTAAACACATTTTCATGGTTATATGCTAAAATGCTTGGCATAAACCCATCTTTAATTGTCCATAATCTTGTGGTGAATCTTGAATCCAAACCAATTAAATAAAATATGCATATAATGCATACACACAGACACATACATATGTTATTCAAGAAATATATTTAAAGATGTTAGAATAAATATTGATTAGACTGATTGAATATTAAAAAATGTATTTCCATCATCATCCTTATTAGTAAAAATCCCTTGAGCATTTTCCTTTGCACGTGTTTACATGAAATTAGTAAGGCTTGTCACAAAGATTATTTTCCCTTACCAAACATTGTTATGATGTTGGATTATACAATATGTTATTAAATTTTATAAATCATGAATGTATTATTTTATTACAATATAATAAGAATAACACCTGAAGATCAACATAATTCTAGCAATCTTGAGCATAATAATTGAGCAACTCTAGGAATACAAAGTTTGCCTTAAAACTAATATATGCATTTTTGGGGTTACATCAAGGAAACTCCTTGGATTTATTGTATATCATAGTTTAATTTAAGTTGATTAATACATATTAAAGGCCACCACCTTCATGCATCATCCATGAAATCTCAAATAATTATATAGTCTACAAGGAAAGATCAAGGCTTTTCATAGATTTATTTCACAATTGGTTGATCATTTTCATTATTTTCCATATCTCCCAATAAGGGAACCACATGTAATTAGAATAATTATTACCAAGAAATTTTTAAATAACTAAAATTTTACTTCAAAAATCCACCCATGTTATCCCGTCAGAGACTTGGACAACTATTGTTGCTTTACATTCTGACTACTCACCATGCCTTGGGAGAACTTTTAGCTTAGCATGATGCAAATGGAAATGAACATGAATTATATTATTTGATCCAAACTATAGTGGCCTATGAGTGTAATTATTCCTATATAAATAAATATTTCTTAGTGGTAGGCTTTACATGTCATATATTACAACATTATATGTTGAAGAATAAGACTATCCAAATCATCAAAGTGGACCACTTAAAATATATTCTATCAAAATCAACTCTAACATGCCACATGTAAAAGTGGATTAAGTTATTAAGTGAATTTTACATTCAATTACAAATTATAAGTCTATTAAGGGACATGTACTTTTATATCAATTTACTAAATCCACATTGATGACACACAACTACTTACCATGTGATTTATGGATGATTCCATATTGATCCTAAATGAATCACACTAATGGAAACACTATTATCATGGTTATTTTACATATTTTGGATCATAGGAAAGTATCTTATTTATGAAACTATAATGGGATTTTATCCTTAGAGCATTTCATATTTGTTTTCCATGCATTGACAACATTTTAGAATATGAGGCTCTTATTACATGTCTTCACCTCACCATCTAATGGAATACCCAATAGTTGTTGGTACTTGGTGATTCTTAACCCATCATTAAACACTTTAATGATAAATATTAGACAATGGATGATAATATTACCATATAAAGTAATGGTGGATAGTCTCAAACATTAATTTAAATGTATTTAGTTTTAGCAATATCATGACCTAGTAACAAATCATTAGATGTCATGGACACTATTATGTCACTTATTTAAATATCCTTCATTAGAAAATAATATAAATTTTAAGTCAAGAAAGTGATTGTACCATAATAAAATTATTTAGAGTCTAAAAGGGTATGTGAAAATTATTTTTCCCTAGTATCACAACATTTAAACTTACCTTCATGATCATACCCTTACAAATGACTTATCATGAGCCCAAAAAAATCCTTCATCCATAACACTTCTCGATATACCTTAGTATATGACATGATTGATCTTAGAATCTATGATGTGATGTTGATTTATTTTTAAAATTTAGTAGAAGTTTATTTACCTATCAAAGATGTTATAAATGAGATCTATGGGGAACATACTAGCGTAATGGTCCTTGATAATAAAATCCTTTGCATGGGATATTACTGGCCAACCATGGAAACTAATGCATGTACCTATGTCAATAAATTTAATACTTTCTAGAATTAAGGTGATTTGATTCATGCTCCATCACATGCATTGCATCTATCCACAACTCTTTTATCATTCTCAACATGGGTACTTGATTTCATAGGGAAGATAGAACCTAAATCATATATTGGTCATAAGCACATCATAACTACTACTAAGTATTTTAAAAATTTGTTTGAGTCCATTCCTCTCACTTATGATACCTAGAATCAAATCTCCAAGTTCTACATTAAAAACGTAATTTTACATTATGTCATTCCATCCACTATGATTTTAGATGATTTTATGTCATTAAATAGTAATGATATATAATCCATTTGTTCATAATTCCATATAAAGCAAAATTTGTCCACTCCTTATTATCCCCAGCACAATGACCACACTGAGGCATCCAAAAATAATTGTTAAAAACCCCAAAAATGTCATCAATGCCACTAACCATGATTGGCACTTGGATATTTTCCTTTCATTATAGGATTATCTTACAAACCTTCATACCCATAGAGTTAAAACACCATATTGATTTGTATTTTTATCAAAATTAATTATCCATATCATTATCAAGTTAACTTCCATTCATATTTAATTATAAGGATATGTTAATGACAAGGAGTATCAAGTACCCAAGATACAAGATCTAGAACTCTTTGATGAAAAATGGATACATTCCCTAAATTAACTCCAATCATATCAAAATTAACTATACTAAAACTATTATAAATGTATCAGATCTTGATAGTTTAAACTTGGTGATCTTGTACTCAAATAAAATTGAAAAATAAGAAATGTGGACTAAGAAAATAAAATAAATTTTGAGCCCAATTGACTAGTTTTGTACATCAAAATAGATAAATGTAGCTCTCATATTTAACAATTGGCAAAAAATTGGACAAGATTTAAATGAGCCCATTATCATCATGCATTTAAATCACTTTTTTTGCTTGACACATCAGTGCATTTTTTATGAGTACCTTGATGATTTGGGTTTATTTCATATCCCTTTTCATGTATTTTCACCCATCCATGATCCATACCATAAAATTATCCCAATATTTCATTACCATTTTGACATTGATGGTAATCTAAAAGTACTACGTGATATATTAGATTTGACATAGTTACAATTTAATAGCATCCTTGTAATATTACACCAAGAAACCACATGAATGGTTTGAATAGATTGTAGTCATTAATGAGATTCATTTAACTCCATCCCAATTCCCATCTCATATAACCCATTTTTCACCCTACATCATTTTGGTTTCCATATATTTCCCATCCCACATCTCTTTTTGTATGTCCTACAAGAGTTTGTTTTCCTTTACTAGTTTTTCATTGTACATACATCCATACAGTTCCTTGTAGTTACATCTAATTTCATTTTTACATATATCCAAACGTGTCCTTTTATATGCTTAAAATCCTAAAATACCTAAAATCACAAAAACCTAAAATTAAAAATATAGAAAAATATAAAAAGAGATATAGAGCCAGATAATATTTATCAAATTTTCCATCTTGTTTATCATTTAAACCTTCTCTTGGATCTATTTTGGGTAACATACACATGTACATCATTTTTTTCACCCTCTTTCACTTTCTCATTTTCTAAGGGGTGTATTTCATCTAGTAATATCATTTACTAAATTCATCCATTTCCTCTTCCCTAATGTGAGAATTATATCATATTGAGGTCCAAATAGACTATGTTGGAAAAACTTAGTTACATGGTGTTTTTGATGATGTCAACTCAAACCATATTGCCATGTCCCATTTTCTCTTAGTTTACACATCCTCAACTAGCCATACAATATTAGTTTCACATCTATTTGTATCAATAAAATCATTCCAATCACTCATATCATCTAATATTACTACATTTACTTCCCTAAACTTAAAATTGATTTGTGTAAAATATGGCACATAATTTTATGAATGCATTTATGAAATGGTGTTTTCTATTACTTTTTTTTTTCAAAATTTATTGTGTGTGTATTTTTTCATGATTATTTATTTACATTTTTTATTATGTTTTCAATTGATTAATATGTGTAAAAGAATTTATCATAATATTTTATATCATCACTCATTATTTCATGTGTTTGTACTTGAGTTAGTCCCTCTTAAAATGGAAATACTATTATCATGATTTTCATATAATTATGGTGAATCATATCACATTATAAATAAAAGTTAAAATCGAAAAGTATATAAAAAAAATGATAAATACATAGTATATTCCCTTTAAAAATCTATCCATGTCATAATGGATATGTGTTCTAATATGATAATCAAAGGAAAAAAACCATCTACATATATCAACATACGGTAATCATAATCAAATATATCTCACATCAAATATCAAAATGGATCACATCATTTTCTGTAATGAATATTGAATAAAAACAATGAAAATTAAATAAAATAACAACCATAATCATCACATCAATCATTAGTAACCATAATCCAAATAATAATGAACAATCTAAAGTGTTTTTATCATATCCTACACTAACAATAATTTATCATCATTCTGGGTACATATGAGATAAACATCGTAATATCATACAACTAATCATATCACAACATATACATGATCAACATCAAAATTAAATCACATCATAATATTCATAAAATGTTGATATATAAAAAATAATGTCCATGTACAAAATATTTATGTATACATCACAAGTATATGTATGTCAAAATGTGAGCAAGCACAATGCTAAAATTACCTTTCACTATGACACTCTAATGATGGACTCTTTATAGGTAATATCTATCCTAATATATGTTGTTTTTTGGATGTACAAAAATATGATATTATATCATCAAGGATGGTCTCTTTATACGTATTATCCATTATAGTGTCTACTCAACTAATTTCTATAATGATAACATCTTCACTATCCTAGAATATCTCCCTAACCTATCACTAGTATGCTCATCAGATGATGGTTTTATTTGGATATCCATCACTACACACTCAAATAATATAATGTGATAACCATCCCAACTCATTATTCTAATCACATATAACAATGCCTTAACTAGGTCCTATTGAGTCATAATATGAAGAGTTTTATCAAACTCACCACGTAGCCTTAATGCCTTTGATCATGCCATATCATGTTTTACATGTGATATATAACTATCCACATCCACTACATGTTATATGTTAGTCAATTCTTCTCATTATAAATCATGTTCTACATGTAATAGCTAACTATCCCCATCCAGTACATGTTGATATGTTAGTTTATTCACCTTGTATGTCTACATTGAAACATATGCTCTCAATGTAGAATTTTATCTATCCCCCTTGACCACTTGTGCCTCTATCTACCATACCTATCCTACAAACCCTATTATGATTGTTTCCATTTTAAAAATATCCTCCTTTATGTACATAATAATCCTATCCTCATCATGTTAACTCATTCATTATGATTTCTTAACCTCATCCATTATGACCCTAACCACAATAATCGCATCTGAATGTAATTGATAATATATGATAACCCTTATTATGTCTAATGTCACTACTATAGGAAACTTTGTTTTCCTTTTAGGAGACTTGGTAATAAAAATAAGTGAATGTGATATTTAATTCCCATCATGTCCAAGATCCCTATCCAGAATCCTCTTGGATCCTCTCCATTTCATCCTTTTTGGTAGTGATGTATCATAAACTAGGTCATATCTTGTTATGTCAGTACTACTAATAATACTGGTCTATTTAGATGCACTAGCCTAAATAGAGCCCACTATGATGCATGCCCATATATCATCCTAGTCCATATGAATTCACATCAAAATTAAAAGGAAATACTTGATAACCTAGCCCTATTGGTGATAGCCTTTACTCTCAACATTGGCAGACTCCACTATGTTATCTTCTTAGATACATGAGGACAAATGTGTGGCCCATCTAGTATATACTTACATATCCAAATTGTTTATGTACTTGTTTAGGGTTATGCCCCTATAAAATGTGCTAATTATGACATGTAATATAACAAACCATAGTCATATATATGTCATAGTAGCTATCCTTTAACTATAAAAATTTTCTATAAAAGTAGGGTAGTTAGATTAAGTCCTTATCTATTATATTATCAATATCTCAATAATAAAAGACCATATCACCCAAATTTCCACTCCACCTTGATATTTAATAACCCATACAAAATATATTGGTTTCTCTTGTGCCCTTTATCATAGCTAGAATATTTGTCCCTCAATGCTTATATCCTCCTAATACCATACCTATAGTAGTATAGATGCACATATACTCCATCCACCATGGTACACAACCATGTGAATATCCATGTATATTTCTGAGAAGACAATAGGACACCATGATAAATTGATAGCTCATCAAATATGTCTAAGATCACTTCACCTAATCACATATGTAAAAATGGACATTATTATTAAGAAATAAATTACCATTGAAAATGGTCATTAAAGTAAGGATCACCCTACAAATGATCAAATAGAGAGCCTCTCCATAGGTAGGTATTTATAAAATTTGGTAGACATCACTGAGTGTCACCATCACCTCCCCCATCAAAAAATTAAATTAAATGTATCTAAATTCTATTTCTTTATGAGTGTAGTCAATATCACCTGATCAAATCAAATCATGAGCGTCCTAGCAATGTATAGTAATCCCATTACCTCCAATAGCCCTACTAGCTCATTGTCCTAAATTTACATCTCTAAAAGGATGTGATTAATGATATCAATAAATAATAACATAGTGCAATATTAAAATCACCAATTATATCACACTTAGTAATTTTATCATCATATCAACTCATCTATGTATTCTATATTCATCATTAGGAATAAAATCATTCATCAAATTAATCAAATCAGACATCAAATTAGTCAAACACATCTATCACATCAAGAATAATAATTTTTTGCCAATTCCACCACTTTACAGGGAAAATATACTAGAGCACATGTTGATTCCTCCATTTTCCATGAAAATCCATCACACATTATGTGTCTACCACTAATCAAGTGATTTTGAAATTTGATGGGGGGTTTTCACCACTTTGCATTCATTTCCATCATTTTGGCAATCTCGATGTGTTTCTTTTGTTTACACTAATTTTTTGTAATTTCAAAACATTATTATTTAGTATAACATTTTATGTGTGATATTACTACTTTATACACATTTCTACCATTTTGACATTGTTTGTCCATTTTCATTATTTATCTAATAATTTCGTTAGTCGCTTGATTTTAGAGATTGCACTGATTATTTTGGCAATTATACCATTTTCATGGGTAGTTATACCATGAAGAAATATTTTACCTATGGTCAAATCACAACATGTGAAAATTACTAAAATTTTAATTTCACTCAAAAGATAACATTTTATGAAATTAAACCTACTTATTATTGGCCTACTCCTTGGTGGACCTTGGTACTCTAGCAACTAGCCTCCAAGTTTCCTATAGATTGGAATACACACCATATTCTCTAATGGTCTTGATAAAAAAACTAGAGCTCAACAATGATATGACTAGATTTTGAAAATTAATTATTTTCATCACTAGCGTCAATTTATAGCCCTCATTTAAATTTATCCCCCCATCCCCACTTGTGCATCCTTTTTCCATCCTAGTTGATCATTTCAACACTTTCATCATTTTTATTCCAATTTTTCTAGTACTTATCATTTAATCACCTCTTATATCTCATTTTTTATTGTTTTATCCATTTTTTCCCTTTTCATCCAGTTTTTTCTTTATCTGATCCCTCAAGGGGCATTCCATCCTCATCATTTTAATCTAAGGCATCCTTGTGAGGTTATTTTTTACAATTATTTCTTAAAATAATCACATATAGTATAATTAAACTTCCTCACATAATTTTGGTAACCTAATATTCCCATTTTTATATCCTTCACATTATTTTATAATATGTTACTTTTCTAGTGCCTTGAAACAACCTTTAAAAGATGGGGAAATTGTAGACACCTCACTTCTTCTACTTTGGTGTCATCACTATTCACTAAGTTATTTTCCTACATCATCATTCAAGTTCACCACAATTTATTCTAATCACCTAAAATTATCAATCAAACTATCATTTTTATCTCAAGTCATGATGATATGTCATTAATCATAGTATTGCACTATATCACATCAGGAAATTCATCATCAACATACTGAATCATATTATCACTTGTCAACATTGTCCTTAGTTCGTTAACCCATTAAATCAAGTATAAAACTTAAATTTTCCCAACTCATTAATATTAATTATAGTAACTAATCATCATAATTAATTATTAAGATGATCCATGCACATTTCATATTTTTTGATTAATCAAATAGTCTTATTTTACATCTCAAATCCATTATGTCATTTGAAAATACACTTATTAATATAAAATTCATAAATACCATGGTAAAATTCCCTTTTCCATTAAAAATTCAATGCACGGATTAAAAATTACAAGAAAGGTCTACGACATGCTCTTACACACTCCAACTATTCTAAAATGACATACTATTACACACTCCAAAATTTAATGAGTGGATTTCTTACATGCTCTTACACACTCAATTATTGGAATTAAATGAGATATATGACCTCTTATCATCCATTAGTCATGATCTTTGTCTAATGATCAACATCAGTCAAAAACCTATATAAATTAAAAGGTGACATTTAATTCTCAATAAGTTGATATATTCAACAAAGCGCTAGTAATTGTTAATCCAATATTAAACTCACATCCTCATCCATCCAATCCAAACATCTATTTCATAATGGAAGGTCTGAATAAATTGTCTAAGTGCCTTGATGAACCTTTTTAACTATAACCATCACTATTAATCAAATCCTATCGACAAGAGGAAGATAATAGATATCTTTGATAAGTTAATGTAATCATGTGTTTGTCTTATCATTTTATTTATCAATTTGAGGACACTTACTTAATTGGGTAGGATTTCATTCATTTTTATTTTCTAACAAACTATCCTCAATTTTTTATTATGTTCTAGAGACATACATAACATATATAGTTAAGGAATGGTATATCATACTAGTAGTGAGTTTTGTAAATTATGGAGCATGAAGTTGTTCATGCACATTTAAAATACATTTTTTTAATTTTTCAAGGAAACTCCATGGTATTAAGTAGTGAGAAAAAATTAATTTATAAATCCATATGTAATGTTTGACTCATGTTTAAATCATTAATGTTACTGCTATTGAGTGTCCTCAATGTCCTAGCTTTACTCTCCAAGCCCAATGTTTTACTTATACCCTCCTAATTCGAGTTATAATATCAATTTAATATTCACTACATATGTTAGTGTGGTAGACATTTTGTGACATTCAACATCTTAAGACTATTTAATTTTTGTTTTCAATAATATTTATTGTATTTTTTTTTCAGTCCTAGACACTTACCTTAGTTACACAAATTGGGGATTGATATCCATAAATTATGCAATAGAGTGTAGAAAAGGAACAAATCTCCAATGCTTCAAAATAGAATCATCATATCAAACTAGTTGTAAGGAAACATGTTTATGAAAATATATGTACTATTTCCTTACTCTTTTATTTAAAAATTCAATTTGATAATTGTAATTTTTTTAGGATATTAATATATAAAGCACTCAAAAAAACTTATTCAAACATCTACACATTAAAGAGGATTTACCTATTCTTATAAAATTTTCAATGATTCACCAGGACTAGATATTTACCAAGTTGAATCAAGCAAGAGCCAAGCCAAACTTGTTTATTTCCATGTATCAAGTGTTGAATCACATATTTCATACATTAAATGAGCATGATTGTATGTATTCAATTTATAGGGAGAACTACATGTGATTTGAATAATCTCTTTTGATTATTCAATATGTAGGAAGTGATAAACCATTTGATGAGGAGATTTTTGGGTCATCTCAACCCACCAATCTCCCAATTTTTTATGGATAATTATATCATATTAAATTGGACCTATGGTTTCAAGTGAATGAGACATATTTTAATGACAAATAGTTGTATCTATTTGTATCCAAATAGAGAGTGAAAATATATAGATATATAACAATAAGCCTTAGAACAAAATTATTGTATTGACCTATGACTAACTATATTGTTTAGGCATGCATAGAGGTACAGATCATGATTTGATCAAACTACAATCTATTTTTCCATCATTTCAACCACCTTCATGGAATCCAAATTTTCCATATAGTATTTAACTATTAATTATATTATCTCATTGTTTCACTTTATATATTTACTAAGATAGAGTTCTAAATAATTTTCAATCATTTACATTTATATTTGTGTATATGTATATATTTTATCAGAGTGAATTTATAATGTAGTTAATTGTTTACATTAATTTAGTCTTTGTTTTGTGACATATGGATTAGTGTATGTTGAAGTCACTTATATAAGAAAAAAATAACTTTAAAAAAATCTTATATGTACTACTCCCTTAGCCTAGAACATGTATTGAGATATGTGTAGCCAACTTGTGGCTATAATAAACTTTAATTAATTCATGTTATAATTTATTTAGGTTTATATTATTAGTATGTCCAATATAATGTGTTTTCATATCATAATAGAGGTATATATATGAGGTATTAGTTAGTATATTATCATGATATTGTAGATTTTATTCTTATTCTAATGTTTTAGAGGTTTCCCCCTAAATAATCTCTAAAATTATTCATATATTCTCCTATATTTCATTTATATTGTTATAAATTATAATGATTAAACTTTATTGGTGAATTGATTTTATTAAACATGGTCTCAGAGCTTAAATTGAAGCAAAATTGTGGCCAACCCCCTAGTTTTTAATAACTTCATATATCTCACAAATCAATGCATTTTTTTCTTAATTTTTTAATCAAAATTGGATGATAATTTAAGAAAGGTATAATAAAAAATATAGTATCTAGTGATCAATTTTTAGTTAGATACTTTTATTTTTTTTAATTCACTCTAATGGCTAAACATTAAGGATTTTTTCTACTTTATCTAAATATTATGAAATATCTTAAAAATTTAGGAGGGGTCTATTTTTTTATTTTTTTAATTTTAGGATGACTTAAGTACAAAAATATTTGTTCAAATTTTATTTAAAGGTTGAAATTAAATTCTTCATATTCAATCCTTTGTATGGTAGGACCACACATTAGGTACCAAGGAAATTGTTCCAAAACACCAATACAAATTATTAACAAAGAGAATACAAATTTATAAATAGGAATTTATGGATATGCTAGTCCATATTATACTTTACATATCACAAATTGAGCCAACTTGAGTACGATGTAAAAAAATTAATGTCTTAAATGGAAAGTAAAGTATATGTGAAAATTTAATAACTTATTGTATGAATTCATGAAGAAACTCATTAGGATGTTGAATGTTCCACTAAATATTCTAAATTAGACATAATTCACTACTGTTAAGATTGGTATATTTTGATTTCAAAATAACCCCATATAATCCCTAATACAAATCAACCTCTACCTATGGTTAGTTCTCATTTGAATCCACTTAACATGACATGAAAAATGAAATTTTGGAAGTTTTATCAAAAGGATCTAGCTACCTAGATTAACCAAATAGAGGATTGTTTCTTGTACATCGATTCTGGTTTGGAGAAAGGGTGGCCATGACAAATTTATATTTGGAATACTATCAATTAATTTCATGATGGATTTATGGTCAACATTATAAAAATGTTCTTCTATTAATTTCTAAATATTTACTAATTAAATACATTTCCATTATTCGTAATAACATGATGGAGAATAACTTCATATAGTTAACAAATATTTATAAAAAAGATCTATTAAGGAATATACTTATTAGTTTTATAGTATATCCTTGTAAGTGGAGACATTAACAAATACAAAATTTAATTTATCATTTCTTGTTGATCTAAATAATCATATCATTTATATAAAGTTTATATAGTTAGGGTTTATCAACCATATTAATACAAATATAGGTAAAATAAAATGCACTTTTATCACCATTTCACAAATAACTTAGAGGAATGATAGTTAATTGCTTACATTAATTAATTCTTTTTTTTGAAAAAAATGAAACAATAAATACTTGTAGATAATTTATAATGGTTCTATCTAGTTAGGGTTAATCAACCACATTAATCAATATATAGGTAAAATATAATGCACTTTTATCACCATTTATTTGATAAATGGAAGGAGTGGTAGTTAATTATTTACATTAACTAAACAGAGATTTTTTTAATGTACATCAATTCTTGTTTGGAGAAAGGGTGGCCATGACAATTTTATATTTTGAACACTAATAATTTATCTGGTATTTATATCTTTATGATAAAAATATAAGAAGGTTCTTAGTGTCAACTGGGAATTATTTACTAATGAATTATATTCACACTATTCATAACAACATGATGGAGTATTACTTCATACAGTTAAAAAATATGTGACAAATAGTATCTATTAAGGAATATATGTAGTAGTTTTTTAATATATCCTTGAAAATGGATACATTGACAAATAAAAAATTTAATGTCTTGATTCTTTTTGACCTAATAGATCATATCCAAAATAAGGTTTTCATGATTAGTTTTAGTTCTATATCCAAGGCTATTTTCATGTCATGGAAATAAAATGAGAGGTTAGTAGCCACAAAAATTCTTCCATTCACAAGTATAATAGATAAGATCACTCCATCAAAATCATTCAATTATCCTAAAATATTAAATCCTAAAAACTAAGAGAAGAAGGGAAAAGGGCTATATTTTATTTGATATGAAATATAGTTGAGGACATAATTGTGGGAAAGATAAATTATTATACATTGAAGTTTTTAATGAAGAGGTGCCATTTGATGTTGAAGATAAGCTAGGGGATGAATTAAAATAAACCCAAAAGAATATCTATTTACATGCACTTTATACAATTAACACTTTAAAAACCCTGAAAGTAGTAGGTTTTCTACAAATATAGAAGGTGACAATACTAATTGACTCAAATAACACACACATCTTCATCAATATTCATTTACTATGTACATAAAATATTTTATGTATCCAAATATAATGTTTCAATTCATGATTGCAAATGGTGGAATAGTAATATTTTTATGGAAATTCCAAAATATTAAACATTTTTTTGGAATATATTTTCTATATATCCCTATGTTTTCCTTTCATATTGGTGTAGTAGACATTGTGTCAGGAGTCCAATGAATAAATAATAAGATAACGATTGAGATGAATTCCCAATGGCTAAAATGTGTTTACATTTTAAGAATAAGAAAATTTAATAATGTGGATTATGTGAAAATTCCCCATAATTGGTGAGTTATATTTAGATGCATAAGGTCATAAAATATTGCATGGGTGAATTTGTGGCTCAAATATTTCAATAGAGGAATTACCACAAACATGATATACATTAAAAAATCTAAATTTTTTTATGGAGGATAATTTATTATTTTTTGTGAACTTCTAAAATGAATTCCTCATAAAAAATAAACATGATCATTCCACTCAACTATTGTTAGGGTGAAAACTAGCCAAAAATAGGATTTAAGGGTATCCATATGTATAAAAGAATGATATTAATAATATGGTGTTTGCTATTATTAAGCTAAGTATTATATGTAATAGTTTAATTATTTATTCATATCCATTGGTGAGCATGTGTAGAAAGGATAACACCTAGTACATGTACACTAACTACAAAAATTCAAGAAGTACACCATCAATGATTTTTTTATTCCTTTAATTGATTATTTTATATATGAATTAAACAGTTTTGTTTATTTTAGAAAACTTGTTCATTTTAGGTATCATAAAATACAAATCAAATATGAGTATATTAATAAGACATATTTAAAAACCCATGAGGGGCATTATGAATTTTTAATGGTGCATTCTAGCCTTAATAATGCATGATTTAACTCTATGAATTTGATGAACTCTATTTTTTGTCATCTCTGTACAAAATTTTCATGGTTTTATCTGATGAGATTTTAATATACAATAAAACATGGGAGATACAAATTCATCATGTGAATAGTGTTTTAGATATTATTGAACCACACCCCTTTTATGTAAATCCTTATAAATTGAATTTTAAATTAAATTATTTTGTTTATTTAGGCCACACTGTTTCACATGAGGGATTTAATATGGATCATCACAAAATCAAGGCCACGCTAGAATAGAAAGTTCCCAAAATCCTCACAAACCTTTGAGGATCGTTACACCTCACAGGTTATTATTTTCATTTTATAAAACATTATGGAAACATATAATTAACACCCATAACATTATTTAAAAATTAGTTCTTCGACTAGAATGAGGTAACCACCCAAGCATTTGAGAATCTAAAGGAGGTCAAGTGCACCAACCTAGTTATAGTTATTCCAAATTTCCCAAAAAAAATTCATTAAAGAATTTGATGTTTTTTGGTATTAAATGGAAGTGGTACACATGTAATAAAGATGACCCATTGAATTTTAAAGTAACCAAATCAATTGTCATAATTTGATAAATCCTATTTATGATAAGGAAATAATTATAATAATTCATGTAATAAAATAATGGAAAAAATATATGATGGGAAGACAATTTAAAGTAGAGATAGATCATGATGATTTTAAAACATTTTATAATATATATTTTCCTTAGAAGAACAAAAAATATGGGTTGTTGATATTTTTAAATATGACATTGAGATTGTATACAAGAAAGGAAAGTATAGTTTCATGTTTGATGCAATGTTAGGAAGTATGAGCATGAAAATGAAAATGTATGCATCATGTCCATATTATAGGCTGGTTATATGGATATATCAAGATAATATCTAGAAAATAATTCCATTAGACATGATCTTATAGAAAAATATCTAATAATATCTGAGTTTGTATGATAGATTTATGTATAAAGGAGATTTTATTTGGTACAAGGATGGTTGTATCCCTATAAAAAGTCAATAATCAAGAATAATGTGCTTATGGAAATTCATATTTATCCAATAGGTGGGCACTTAAGATTTTTGAAAATTTATTATAAAGTCAAGTAGGGTTTATTTTGTGAAGGCTTAAAATGGGAAGTCCAAACTTTTGTTGCAAAACTTATGGTGTGTTATAAAATCAAAGGGGATAAAATAATGAATTTAGGTTTGTTTTAACCTTTATATATTCCTATACAAAGGTGAGATAATGTTTCAATTGATTTATTAATGGGTCAGCAAAAGTATAAATGCAAAAATGGCATTATGGTTATTATGGATAGAATCACAAAACATGCCCTTTTTTGGTATTATCACATATTTTTATAGTAAGTATAATAGCAAAAAAATCTATGGATATGATTCATAATATCCATGGGATGAAAATTATCATGGTAAGTGATCATGATATTATATTTAGCACTTTTTCTTATGGAGTTATTCTCACGTCTTTTTACCAATTATCTCTTTGACCATCTTATCATCCCAAATTTTATATTAAATTCGACATGTTCAAGAAATGTTTATAGTTTTATATCCATTATGTTTTTTTAAATAAATGGGGGATATGTGTTCAATGGTTGAAAAATATAATAATGGTGGTACTATCTCCATACCACATCCAAAATATCCACAATTTTGCATTATATGGATACCATCCATCATCTGTCAAGGTCTATCCAATGGTTTGATTAGTCAAAAAACACATTTAAATACATCATGAGGTACTCTATAGTCATATAGAGAACATATAAATGGAGCATAATCTCATGAATCAACAAGTTTACAAGTACCACAATTAAAGATATTTCAAAGTATTAAATTTGGTTGTTTGTGCATTTACAACCATATAATAAAATGTCCTTGAAAAACTATAAGGAGGACACTAATATTTTTCCTAAGTATTATTTCTATTATAAGGTCTTATATAATATTATTATTATAGTATACAAACTAGAGTTACCTCACTTAGTGAAAATACATATAGTATTCCATGTTTTTTACATGAATAAGGTCATTAAAAAAAATCAGTCCAAACATATTTGACATAGCTTTATGGGGAGAAAATAATAGTTTTATAATGCGATGGAATAATTAAGACATATAGTAGGAAGTTTTAAATCATGGTGATTATAGATTATTGAATCAATTTTAATAATTTGGATAGTGAATACGTGACATGTTAACATGAAATATTCCCTCAAAAGCATCCAATGATCATAAACATTGGGTACAACAATTTTTTAAGGGTAAATTCATTATACACCCTTAGCCTTTAAAATGCATTAAGAGATGTGTGGAAAACTCCTAGATATCATAACCTTTAATTAAGTCATATGATGATTTCTTTATATTCATATTAGTAGTAGGGTTAGCGTAGCATGTTTCCATAGCATAATTAAGCTATATATATGAGGTAGTAGTTATTATTTTATCATCATATTATCAATTACATTATTATTGTAATGCTGTTGAGGTTTCCTCTTCTAAGTGGATCACCTTTTATTCATAAATTTTTTTATATTTCAGTCATATTTTTATATGTTGTCATCATTATATTTAATTGGTGAAGTAATTTCATTATAGTATCCAAATTGTTTTTTAATATGTTTAGTAGGTAGCAAAATTTGGGATCTTTAAATCCTATGTAATGCACATTTTAGTATTTTTATTAAATGTTCTCTATGAGTATAAATTTCATGAATTATTACATTTTTATAATTGAATTTTTATAATCATTATAGTGAGATACAACAAAACAAGGGATTCTTTGATAACTTTTTAGAGAATTATTGTGCTTTTGTGTTTTTTTTTCATGAATTCACTAAATAGGCCATAATGTTAAGACTTGTGATTTATTTAAATTTTGTATAAATCACAAAATAATATAATTGAGGTTTATTACTTGAATTTCAAATTTCTATGACAACCTCAGATTGAAATAGTTTTGTCAAAGTCTAGTCAAATGAGATATTCAGATCTCCATGTCTATATGTTTTTACTCTTAGATTTGGGGAAGGAAAGGATATTTGATGAATGTAATTTTTATTCAAAACCTAGTTTATATGATATATGCGCCATGGAGTTACCAAATTATCCTATAGAGAATGATATTAGTGCTAGATAATGGTTATTTCGAATTAATAAGGCATATTATGGATATCAAAAACATAAATGTTTTGTATATGATCCATTAATCAATGAAGTGAGAATATGGTCGCTTTATATGAATGTACGAAAATAGTATTTATATTGGGAAAAAAATGGAATGTTTTTTATTATATATATGGGACATAGTATAGAATGAATACAAATCAAATATAGATGAGGATAAAAAGGAAGAAAGTGAAGAAGGAGATGAAGAAGATAAAGAAAATAATGATGATGGTGGTTATGAAGAGGTCAAGGATAAAGGTTAATTTAACTTATCTCCACTGAAGGAAGACTAAATATTTAACTTTTGTGTATGGACTAAAAGGAATAAGTTAATGTGTACCTTAACCCTATCATCAAGGATAACTAAACATGGATGTGGCTCAATATATACATATTCAATAAAATAATATCAAGGAACCTCAAGTAGATGGTAAGAAGATTAAAGATTTTGAATATCTGAATCTCATTATGGAAAATAATATTTTTTACCTTTATATTTTTATTATTTTTATATGGATGGTTTTGATACTTTTATAATTTATCCTTGGTTAGATCATTTGTAAACAATCATTTTTAATGTGAAAAATAAGTTCATAAAGCTTTGGAACAAGAGAAAGGTCTCTTTGTAAGATATCACACTTTAAAAGGAAAAAATAAATATAAAAATAAAAGAAGAAAATGAATATGTTAAATAAGTGTATAAGGAAGAATAAAAATAATAACATGAATAATATAATATAAAAAATTACAATAATAAATGAACACTTCATCTACTCAAGAGATAAATGCACTATAAAAAAAGGTGGAATAGGCAAAAAAATATTGATAAGTCAAAAAATCATAGAAAGGTACCAAGGTTTATGAATATAGAGGTTTACATCATAATGATCATAAATAATAATGTATGTAAATAATCATCGTAGTATCCATCATTATATTTATTCCTTAAATAAATGACCAGTTAATATGGTTATTCTTAGAAGCCAAATAACAACTAATATGATCATGCATGAAATCAAAATAACACAAAAAAATATGGAAAATGGAATTAGAAGATAAATAATTATGTATGGACATGAAGGAGTTACTTTATGGTCATTAATGGAATAAAATTAGAAAAGTGAAACTTGTAATAAATGTTGTCAAGATATCACCTATTGAGGTTACATATAGGTGTTTAGATGATCACATATGTATATTTGTGTGCAATAATACAAATAAAATAGATTGTTTGGTTTATTTTCATGTTCTAGGGATGAAACATGACAAATAGGTATGATATGTTAAGTATTGAGTGATATGTTATTAGAGTGTAAAATTGCTAATAGATTTTATAACATGTGGCACACATCCCCTTAGATAGTTCTATGGGTCAAATAAATTTGGTCAAATGAGTAACTCTTGTGGTTACTTACATTAGGTAATGAGCCATGTAACATTAAGATTAGGTTTTTACCCATCCACTATTATAAATATCAGTATATAGAAAGAGATAGATATCATTTTAAATAATATAAAGTAAGTGGAGAGTTTTCTATTTTGTAGAAGCATATTGGTGGTTGTCCCATCAAAGTTACTTTCACATATTGGGAGATATCATGGGGTTATTCCTTATTAAAGGATTATTGTATGGTGTTTCCATACCTTAGGGGTATTATTATATTTTTAGATATATTAAAAACTTTAGCATATTGACCTACTAATAAATTTTATGTTGTGTTCATCTACATTATATTGTGCACATTTTTATTATTATATATGTAGGTCTTACCAAAAAATTTAGTTATAATTTTCATACATCCATATGTTGAATTTATATTGAAATTTAAAAGTTATTTTGTAAATAAATTAAGGAGTGGTAATTAGTTATTTAAATTCATTGATTATTCTATTCATGGCATGTGAAACAATAAGTGTTTAAGTTACTTATTTACACAAAACATATAAGTAAAAGTAAATGTTTTGTTCAAAAATTTTATTAACTATGTTTGTATTATATTTATGAGTTATTTTTTTCCAAGAGTATATTTTAATAAATCCTAGATTCATTTTAGTAATATTTAGTGCATGTAAAATACTATATGCTTTAAGATTTTAGTGTGATTGAGATGAAATACATGATTTTATCATAATTTAATAAACTTGGTTTTAATCCTTATGTTTTCGTAATTCAAATTAATTATGGCTCAAAATATGTTATGTTCTACTCTAAAATAGAGCTATAAATCAATTGAATTAATGAATAAAATTTAAAATGAATTCAAGGGTTTAAGATAATCCCTAAATTTTCTCTCTTTTTTGTTTAATTCATTTAAATAATAACTATATGGTTATAAATGATGGATATAATATATGGTTTCATATATAAATAAAATATTTGTTCATATTATGTAACAATATAATAATTCATCATGAAAAGTTGATTACATGTTAAATGGAATTGTATTTGTTGTTAAAATATCCTCATCGATAGTGTATATTGAGTATAATTATATATTTTTTATCAAAAAAAAAAAAAAAAAAGACTTGGATCCTATACTATATTAAAACATTATGCATAATGCATCCAAATTATTCTTACTCGCATCACAAATGAAAGAAAATGTAATATTCATATTCTCATATTATTTTTTACTTGAGACATATATGAACCCAAATTAAATTGTTCATAAATTCATATTCTGGTTTATTTAAAACAAAAATATTCATTTGTTCATATTGGTTTTTTGTTAGTGGTAAATGGTTTTGAAGGGACCATCCCTAGAACAAGAGGCTTAAGAGACAAAAAACAAAGGAAGATTCAAGACACAAGAAGGCTCAAAATATAGGTAAATAAGGAGTGATATCTAGGAAATAAATAAAAGAGATAACAACTCCCTTATTTCAATAAAGTCAAAAAACTAGAAGAGACAAAAGATAACAATAACAGGGAGCAACTTGCCAGTGAAGTGTAGAAAATCAGCAATTCAACAATAATTCCACATAACCAAAGAAACACTTGAGTAGTAATATATTAGCCAAAAAAGGGAGTTAGAATGAGCCAAATCACTTAGTGAACTTGTTAAAACTACTATTTAGTCCCTCCAAAGAATTAAATAGATTGAGTGCAGTGATTTGAGAAGGGTCTATCTTGTCAATAGTGGCTAGATCTAAAGTCTTTATGTTCTTATTGTTATTCAGTTGTAACTCTACTATACTCTAAGGAAAATTTATTTTATATATGCAATAATACCAAACCCAAATTCAACTATTCATATATTCATATTGATCTTATTTAAAAAATAAATTAACAAAAATTTACTTGTTAAACTGTTCATATTATTTTTCATGTAAAACGTAAATGAATATAAATGTGAATTTTAATATTATTTGTATTATATCTTCATACGTAAATCTAGTAAATGCTAATAAAACACCTGATTTATATATGAAACATTATCAAAAGAAAATAACCCCAATTTCAAGTGTACATATATTTATATTCTTATTGTTTCCCACATATATAAATAGAAATGTAATTTTTGATACATTTATATTCTTTTTTAGTTACAACCCAAATGTTAACCCAAACAAAATTATTCCTATGTTCATATTATTATTTAGTTGAAATACAAATTATTCAAATTAAATTTTTCATAGGCTCATAATATTATTCACTTGATACATAAATCAACCTAAATGTAAATGTTTATATGTTCATATTCTTATTCCCTTGCAACCTAAACAAACCCAAATGAAATTATTCATATGTTGATATTTTTATTCACTTGAAACACAAATTTTCATATGCTCATATTGTGTATCACTTTCAAATTTATTTTACTCTAATGAAAACTTCACTCTATTCATGAAATAATACCAAACCTAGATATAACTATACATTTGTTAAATATATGATTCATTACTTTCAATAAATATGAATAGAAATACATATGCTTGTTTTCTAATTATTATATTTGGCTATGAAATTATAGATTACTAAGCCATAATGAAACCTTTATTTTATATATGAAATACTATAAAATTCAAATGAATATAATTTTAATTATTCATATGATTATATTATTCTTGAAATACAATGTTGCTAAGCCCAAATGTATTTGTTCATATGCTTCCAACTATATTTCTTTATGCATCTCTACTGAACTCCAACAAATCCATTTCTTATGAAACTATAAGAAACCCAAAAGAATATAAATTAAAATTTCGATATGTTTGTATCATATATGATAAAATCATCGATATAGACATTTTCAATAATTTTATATTAGAACATTAATCTTGAACAACCCTATAATGTGCATTACTATAAAATAATTTAAAATCTTATTTATAACCTAAATAAAACTATACAAATCAAGTATGATAAAATTCATACATAATATTTTATTAGTAGTGTTTATATGGAATTCTAACAAACCTAATTTATTTTAAATGAAACTATTTGGACATTTTTTATACATTCAACTGTAGGAAATCAAAATTAACCCAAATAAAACTATTAACAATTATCAATAATACTAAAAATGATAATATAAACAATACTTTGAATGTAACATATATATAATACATAAAAATTATCACTTCAAAGTTTTTATTCATAGGGTAAAATAATAGAGTACAAAATATGACAAACCAATTCATCACTAAAATTCACCATTTTGTTGAAAATAGACTCAAAGTTCAACTATTATTTCAATCCAATTTTTTTCAAATATCAAATTCTTGAAGTTGTTAAACCATTTCATTATTGTTGTAAAACTCATTGAATCTAAGATGAACTTGTAAAAGTGGCATTGCAGATGAAATATTATTTTTAACCACTTTTAGACCTTAAAAAAATGTAAGAGGTGATATTTTATCTCCAATGTCGATTTCAACATTGTGACATGTTTCTAATTCTCCCCTAACACATATACATCATATGCATTTAGTATAATATTCCAAAAATAATATCTTAGCAAACCCAATTAAATTACAATTATAAAATTAATATATAATATGTTACAAGTAATGTATATATGGAAATATAACAAACCCAAAATATTTAAAATGAAACCATTTAGATGCTTCTCATAAATGTGATTATACAAAACTAGAATTAACCCAAATGTAGCTATTAAACCCCAAAATAATCAAATACAACATAGAAATAGTTTATATATGGTAACATGGAAATGGTGATTATAATATATAATTTAAATGTGTTTATTTATAAGGTCAAAATTTTGATTAAAAATATTTAAAAAATAATTGACATTTGATCTATTCATTAAATTATTAAAAAATTAGTAATTGGGTAAATTACGTACGCCAGACCTTCCAATAAAACTATCAAAATAAAACCTACATTAATGTTGGTTTTTATCCCCAAATAAAATATTCACTTAATTAATTATGTGTGTCATATAAATATATGAATATATGGTAAGAACTAACCATAATGAATTTTATAGTGAAGACAAACATTTCTTATTCTTTTGACTACATTGTACAAATTATGGGAAACTAAAGGGAATTTGTTGCACCCCCTTTATTGATAAAGTTATTGTTGTAGACTTTTTTCCTATAGGTTTTGTCTACATAGATTATTAGCTTATTTAGGGTAGCTAGGTCATCTGGGTCATTTTGGAAATTTAGTTCCACCTTCATTAGAATGTGGGGTCTCTATCTCTCCCTCCTATATATATAACCTCTCCCTTTATATTTATGATCCAAGATGATATGGAGTATTTTATTATTTCTCTTATTCCTTTGTGATATTCTATTATACATGATTTAATTTAATATAATTATCATTGTGATGTGCACTTGTTTGACTTGTGAGATCATTCCATCTTGTGCATTGGTTGATCTGGTGATCCTAGCTATAACTCTAATATGTATGAGAATACCAATCTGTGTTAATGATTGTTTGTTTGGTTGCTTATTTTTTGATTTTTTAATGAAATACCAAGATTTTATATTGTCTTATAATAGTAATTACTAAAATAAATATTTATATCTATGGGTGTTCTCATCTTTGGTAGATTCATTTTTTTAGATTTGGTTCATTGGCAGCCATTATCATTTTTTTTGGCTTCATTGTGACTATGTAGAGCTTTGGTTTGGCATAATCATGGTGTAAATATTATTTTGGAATTTGAAAAAATTTATATATGTGTTTTTTACATCCATGAGGGTGTAAAAAACATCAAAGGCATTTTTTAACTGATCCAAGGCATTTTTTACCAATCCAAAGCAAATTTGACTAAATTAAGGCATTTTTTGACTGATCCAAGGCATTTTTGGTTGATATGAGTGTTTTAGAACATCAAAAATCATGATTTTTGAGTTGGGGAACCCTTTTCTCTAGCCTAAATATTTATTTATTTGATCTAGGTGCCATTATTGCTCCCTTTAGCAAAAACATAGAGCTAGGTGCCATTATTTGTAGCCAAATCACTTAGATTGAGTATCCATTCAAAAAATGATGTAAATCTATATTGGAATCCTCATTGGACTATGGTGCTTCTTATTGGGGTGTAGGTTTCCATTGGGGCACCCATTTCACTCAATAATAGACTTGAAAATATATTTGGTGATTGTACTTTCTCTCTCCAAAAGCTAGGTTTTTTAAATAAAAAATTAAATTTTTGCCCTAAGTTAAAAATCAATGGTTTTTAATGTATTTAAATTGTTATTTTTTATTATTTTTCCACTAAGTAGAATGTTTTTCATTTTAGTTGCACATATGATTGGATATAAGTCTTGTAATTACTTTGGAGAGGTCATTAGTTAAATGTTTATTCGAATCAGTGGTTATAAGGCTAGGTCTACTCTCACCAGAGGACATTTTTTAAAGTTTTAGTGTAATTTTAACTAAATAGGCCTTATTTATGGGAAATTAATATTGTAATAACTTTTGATCAGTAGCTCAAAATTGAGAATCATCTTTTTCAAAAGTTTATATTTTTTATTTCCCATGAATTGGTCCTATTTTAATTATAAAATGCATTAAAATATAATGTTCCAAAATTTGGGAGGGTCGACCATAATTTTTGGGGGGATTATTTTGGACATTATATTTTCCCTTATGCACACACTCAATTTTTATAACTATTAAATGTGCCTATTTATTTTTAATTACATATATTACTCTCACATTCTTGGATGCATTTTTAGGAGATCCTAACATTCATTTGAACATGCATTGTCACTTATGCATTGATTTCTCTCATTTGATTGGACTCATTTTTCACCTAGCCTGAAGTCCATCTCTAGAGCATGCAGTATTACTCTCAATTTTAGTCATGCCAACTCCACTTGAGAGATACCAGATGATTAAAGTTCTTTATACACCAATGGTCATTCTTGGGAAGACCAATTATGCTTCATGGTGTGTGTACATCAAAAATTCACTCATCGATCAAGACCTTATTTGATTCCTACAAGGATAGTTTCATGTTGATATTGACCTAGATTAATATTATGACTGGAAAAACTCTTTTAACTATGTTTATGGTCACTTATTTATACATGTTTCAATGGATCTACACCACCATGTAGATCACATAAAGTGTCCCTTCACTACTTGGAGCACTCTTTAGAGTCTTTTCAGGGATCCTGTTGTGATTTTTGTCACACATTTTCCTCTTCTTCCTATTTTATCTTTTGAGACTATTGTACTCTCTCCTCATACTTCTATCTTTTGTGATGACACATCCATGGTAGAATGTGATCTTATTTATATCAATCCCCCACAACATGATGAGATTATACCAGACCTTAGTTGTCTCATTGGAAATTCCACATCCATTCTCATGAAAATTATTACTCTTTTAGATCCTTCATAGATGTATATTTCATAGGACTTTACTAATTCTAATAGGAGTACACATGTCTAAAGCATTGATGAATGATATGTTCTTGTGGGCATTCATCTTGTAGATTTGAGTATTTAATTTGTAGACTAGTATTTAGTGTGGATAGATTTTGAGACTTAATATCTTCTTCCCATGGGCATTAATTCAATAAAATTTCCATTCCATTCTTCTTCTATAGATGTAATTAGGGTACTTATAAACCCTCATGTTCTCTCCCCTTCATTATATGCTTCTATATTGCCATCTTATATAGTTAGGCCTATGATTCTTGATCAAACTTTGACACATTTGAGCATTAACATGGATACTTTTGAGAATTTTTTATAGATATGCATCATGATTCCTACTTGCATTCTATATGTGTTGGAATTCAACAATTTGACAGCTTTGGGTTTCTTTATTTAAAAAGGAAGAGATAACATTTTTTGCATATGGACCTATTACAAAATTCATCATGTGACATTTTATGCTTACCTTCTCTCTTCTTTGTAGGGAAACAAATCCTTCATATTTTTTAGGATAATAGGGATCATTGCTATGTATTTAGGTACCTAATTAGACCTAGTTGTTGGGACCCACTTCTCCATCCCACCTAAGATAATCTTAATGGGGAGTTTTGGTCTAGAATTATGTCTAACATATTTTTTCTACATAGATCATTAGCTTACTTAGGGCAGCTATGTAATTTGGAACATTTAGGAAAGTTAGTCCCACGTTTATTAGAATGTAGGGTCTTTATTTATCTCCCTCTTATAAATGTAACCTCTCCCTTTATATTTATTATTATAATGATATGGATTATTTTATTATCTAATCTCGTTCTTTTGAAACATTCTCTTATTCATAATTTTATTTACTAACATCTTTATTGTGATGTACACTTGCTCAACCCATGAGATCACTCCATCATGTGTATTCATTGATACAGTGATCCTGGATACCCTAAGAAAGCTAAATATCTATGTATAAAAAACCAATAGGACAAAATTATAATGATATGGAGTATTTTACTATTTTTGGATATTACTTTGTAATATTATCTTATGCATGATTTAATTTACTAGTGGATTCATTGTGATGTTCACTTGCTCAAAATATCAGATCACTTTATCATGTGCATTCATTGATTCGGTGATCCTGGATATAACTATAATAAAAATTAGTGTAAATTTATATTTATTTACAATTACCTATGGTAAATTAATTCATAAATCTTGGGATCTATTTCATTCAATGAATTCATATTCCATCAAGGTTCCTTATTTAACCTCATCACATATTTTTGTAAACAAGAAAGCTAGTTTAAATCCACTACTCATGAGGATATTAAATAAATTTATTCCCTTAATCAAATGTTCCATTAACATGTTTTCATTTAGCATAAGTCACATTCTCATTATTTCACTCATAAATAATAATTATATATTTGTATTTCACTATCCATATTTTCAATGTTAACTTCTAAATCTTAAGATTCAATAAAAGCATTTACCTTCTTATTCATATTTTATTATTTTATTAATTTAATTCATTGTCATAGGACCATATAAATATAAAATATTCTATCTTAAACACATGATTACCCTAATTTCCTCTTATATCCAACATACAATCTCACATGTAAAATGAAGTTGAAAATTGCATATAATATCTTATGTTATTTCTCATTTAGATCATAGTGAAATAAATGTATAGGGTCCTATTAAAGTGATTCATTTGGATGTGAATTTATATTCACATAGTATTAAAAAATACCATTTTTATTATTAGATGAAAATAAGGATCAATGGCATCTACATTCACAATGACACACTATTCTCTACTCTATCTAAATCATCCTCTTCTGGTTTACAATTAAAATCTCTTATATAAAAAGTCTAAAACTTATATTTATAAATATCCTACTAATCTATGACTATCACTCTATTTATTTCAACACCTATATTCAATGTGCTAGATCTTCCCCTTATCTTCACTTGTTCTTTTAATATAAAAATCCATATTTTACTCTCGAGCTGAGTTCTTTTCCATTTTCCCATCATTGACCTTATCATATTCTCTCTAAGGTTTCCCATTATTCAAAATGAATTCATTATTAGAAATATAATTCCATCATTAAATTTTATAATGGTTGAAACTATTTCAAATATCTCATCAGGATGTTTCCATGGGACCCATAACACCCCATTTAGTGTTTTCCTATGAAAAATATGACCACTTCTAATTTTTTTATTTATCTTCCCATTAATTTTAGAAAACATGAGAATAGTGGTAATATGGTTCAATGGGATTATTCCATGTTTCATGATCCAAGTGTATCCATATAACATGCTCAATTTGTTTCTTGTGATCCATTTAACCTCCTTAGACCCATTGAGTTATAATATCCACTTAAAAGATTTTAAATCATCTACTTGTATGAAAATTATGGACTATTTATATATAATGGACTCGTATAATTATAAATCCTTTATATATAATTGAATGCATCTACTCTTACTCTATTCCCATCTTAAACTTATGACTTTTGATCAACCTTTTTGCATGTCATGATTGTCACACTTGTCACCTCCGTAGACTCTCAACTTCACATGATATATGGTAACTTTGTGGGTTTCATGAACCTCATTAACTTTGTGAATATAAAATATAATTTAGTATTGTGTTATATCTACCAAGAACTATTTTATAAAAACTTAGTCATATGTCACTTGTGAATGATGTGGTCATCATTTGACTTCAACATATAAGTGAAAACACTTTATATATTTAAATTCAATTTTTTTGAGGCTTCACATATAAGATCGAATCACTATGAACTTGGTACTTGGCATCATTGAGTCTATTAAACTGATAAATTACCCCTGGGAATATTTAATGAAAACTACAAAAATATCTAGATCTATTTCTAGTGATGAAATATTTCTTATATGCCTTTGATTTTTATACATTATACACTTAATCAAATTAAAATCTCATTTCCTACTCACATGGGTGGAAAAATTGGTAAAAACACTATTTTGGCCTTTGAGATTGATGACCATGGAGTTCCATTATAACAAAATAAATAATCCATATACTTTTCATGTGTTGTATTCCACTTATATCTTCTCGTTGAATTATAATCCTTCCTCTTTTGCTTGTCTCTACTAATTATTTTTTATTTTGTCTAATTATACCCCCCATAAACCTTTTATCTTTGATAAATTCTTCTCCTTTTTTTACCCTTTGTTTTGAATTGTCCATCCACCTACACTAAATTTTTATATTTTATATTCATCTACCCATGATATTAAACACACCTATATCCAAAATCCTCCACCTAGATGATTTATATTACAATTTATGTCATTTTGTGGGATTGAACCCACTATTCCCATCTGAAAAATAACACCAAAATTCCTCTCAGATTTATTCACTCATTATCCAACATGTTTTCTAATTCTTACTTTTATAATTATAATCTATTTTTATATATTAATTCCCCATGGATTCCATTTCTTATTGTGAAACATTTATAATAATCTTAAAAGGATATTCTTATTTGTTTGCTTTTTTACATTCTCTACCTGATGTATAAATCAACTGATCCTAATCACTTTATTTATTGAGTGATTATTATTTTTAGTTATATATTCACCTTTTCATCTTAGAAATCCTCTTTACAATCCTCCTTACTATCCAAATATTCACCTATATATTGACTATAGTCATAAATTAGTTTAAAAATAGGAAACGGTATAGTATCCATAGGTGCCTCCTCTATTTTCACATTATTATATTTATTTCCACTAAGATTGGGATTTTTAAGGCCTTCATAATTATATTTTCCATTTATCATGTTATTTACATCAAATCAAGGTTGATTGCATTCTCCTTCTTTCTTGTATTCATTTACTTGTATGTCACATGTGATAAATTTATCCTACCTAAAATATTTTCCAATCTTAATTATGAGATTAGTATCTCTCACATTTAATGTATGCCTAAGAAATCAATCTTGTTTGATTTCTTATTTTTATCTCTCATCTATAGGAGTGGGATGGATCAAATGAAAATTTGTCTTTTCATATATATATATATATATATATATATATATATATATATATATATATATATATATATATATCATTATTGGACCAAAAAATAAATCAACCACATTAAGGGGATACATATCTACCACAAAAATGTTTCCAATATCCTTGACATGCATCAAACACATGTTGCACAACTCATCTCTATTGCTCACATTGTCTACATGGAATTCACTTTCATAATAACTTCCAAATGTTAATGATCAAAAATCTCACCAAATTTCATGATATTCTAATGTGTATTAACTTTCACTTCCTTCAACTCTATTTTTTCCTTCATTGCAACATGAAAAAATTCTTTGTTGTCCTCAACCATTCTTCCCTAAAAAATAGATATAAAAAAGTATTACATGTATCCTATAAAGATAATTCAATGTTTCCCAAATTATTATTTATCACATAATTTATTCCATCATCTTTTAATGAATCTCATTCATAAAAAAAACTACTATCAGCTACATATCCACTTTGATGCGTATTTATTTATCTATGGGTTACTCATATATTTTGTTTCTTTTTTTGGTTCTTGAATATAAAATTGGTATTCTCAATTGGATATCTCTCTCCAACATTTACTTTAAATGAAGTAATTTTCTCTTCACTCACTCACTCACACACACACACACATTCACTTTCTACCTCTATAAAAAATTATGATGCTCACATTTCAACTTCTTTCTCTTATTACAACTCAACAAAAGAAATTACTCTATTTACTCAAGTATCAAGCCCTGAAGCTTCTTTGACCATTATTTATGAAATTAGGGATGCACAATATAACCCATAAATTTGGAAACCATATTTTCCCAAATATTCTCTCTTATTTACTTTTGTTTGTCTCTTCTCTTAAATATATCTCCATTATACAACTACACTTCCACATAGTAGTGTTTTTGAAATCAATACCGTCATGGGGTATTCTATACTATACTATTCAAATAATGTTTTTAGATCAAATTCCCATTTCATGAGGTTATATTGACTCTCTTTATCATAAAATAAAAGAATATTATCACTATATGGTGAGACCATATAATATCTCATTAAATAATTAATTAATACCATTTTGTCTCTCAA